>JAAEAF010004773.1:0-37922 GCA_011037195.1 Triatoma infestans | reverse complement strand
AAAAAAAAAAAAACAAGTAAAGTGGGACTTTTGGTTGAGGAATTTAGACAGATGACCCCACTGCCAGATGCCATAGTGATACGTAAACGGAATATCAAGTTCCAAATTTCTATGGTTTTTCGTTTTTGAGCTAAGCTGTTCACATACACACACAGACCATTTGCAAAAAAAAACAACACTTTTTACATAAACATTAAGCTCATCGACCCTTAATTAAGCCCGAATGCTTCTCGAATGCAAAGCTGACTTCTTCGTCGAATTGACAGCCCTTCAGAGCTATACGGTGATTTTCCCTGATTCTGATACTGGTGTCTAATATCCGCTGCTGTAGCTGATCTTTTTTTCTCAATTTCTACTGAAGTTTATTCAGTAAACGTTTTCTAACATTTAATCATCATTTTCAAACCCTACTCAAAGTTATTTTCATATCTGGGTGCACCAATGTAGAGTCCATTAGACAAAGAAGTTTTTATGAAATTTAACGAGTTGTAGGTTTTAAAAAAAAGCAGTAAACGTACAAAATTTTTCACAATTCAAAATCAAATGTTTGAACTGATATTGGCCAACTTTTTAAGTGGATACTAAAGGTTCAATATAATATTTTCAGACAGTATTCGTATTTGTTGTAGCCTCAGCCAGCACATCTGAAATTATTATCAGATGGTTTTATATGGTAAGGTAGTAAAAAAAAGTTGGAAAAACACAAAGGTGATAAAAGCGAACGAAAGATTTTTCTAAAAATGTTTACCAGACATTTTTTGTTGCTTTTGAATTGTGCAATTGAATCCCTGAGTCTGGTCTTTAGCAACTGAGACACTATTAGGAAATAATATATATTTTGTCTGGGTACCTCTGTATTTCCTCTTATCTCGTGAGTTTTTTTTTTTTATTTTTTTATTATTTTTTTTTTAATTTAAGGCGCTTCAACATCTATGGTCATTAGCGCCCGGACCCTTCTTAGTGCACTGCCGGCCTCCGGACATTGTTCTCTCGCTACAGACAATACTGTCCATCACCGAACAGTGAGCTGTAGAGGCTCCTAGGAAGAAAAAAAATCTAAGGGTAGCACTGGACTCGAACCCGGGAACTCCGCGTGGGAGTCCAACGCGCTAACCCACTTAGCTAATCCCTTGCCTATCGTGAGTTTTCTAAAGACAACATAAGTAACCAGTCTGTTGTGAAATCAAGCCCATCTCACTTAGATACTAAGAGCTTAGATTAGCCCTTTAACAAACTTCACCCTAAATATGATGAATGTTTTCCCTTAATATTGTCACTGTTATGTAAACTTTGTAATGTTTCATACTTAAGATACAATTATATGTGTTTATTTTGTTTACAGGAGCTGGTGAATCAGGAAAATCTACCATCGTGAAACAAATGAAGTAAGAAAACATTTATGTATTTTTATCTCTTTATCCATGTAATAAATTAGCTGTGCTATCAGGGACTCAAACCCCTTCCTCCCTTTTAAAACGAAATGTTCCAAAATGAATATTTGCTATTAAAACGAAAGTCATGCAATGCGTAATAATGCTTGAAATCGGGACAGCTCCCGGGGTGCTGGGGACGTATGGCAACCCTGCACTATGCAATATTGTATGCTAAACATTATATAATACAGGGTATCCCAAGGTAAATGGATAACGTCTTTTTCTCGGAAACTAAGATAGCTAGAAAAAAAAAACTAAAAAATACGTGTCCCCGTAGTTTTTTTTGTTAGAAATCGAAATTTAATTTGCAAATTTGTTTTGGTGCGTTCCAAAGAAAGCGAGATACAGGCACCAACTCATTTTTTCAAATTAGGAGTTCTGGTTTTATTAAAAAATAGATTCCCTCTATTTTTTGTAAGAAAAAGTACTTGAAACGGGTTGTTTTTTTTTTTTTTTTAGCGATATTTTACAAGTTATGAATGAAAACATGATTCCTATAGTAATTTAAAAGATTTTAATGGTTTTTTGAGCTGCTGACAACATGCTTTTTCTGACAATTGTCCCTTACGAACCCCCAAAGAAATATGAATCTAATGGTGGGGGCCAGTTCGAGCAAGAACTGTAATTAATGAGGAGTAAAATTTATAATAAAATAGTACTTTTCTTCTTATTCAATCAAAAAACCGTTATATCATTTTGAAATTTCTTGAATCATGTTTTCATTCATAACTTGTAAAATATCGCTCAAAGAAAAAAAACCACCGTTCAAGTAAATTTTTCTTACAAAAAGTAGAGGAATCTATTTCTTAAATAAAAATCACACCTCCCCATTTGAAAAAAAATGAAGTTGGTGCCTGTATCTCGCTTCTTTGGAAGGACCCCAAAAACAAATTTGCAAATTCAAATTTGGATTCTCACAAAATAACTACGGGGACAGCTTTTTTTGAGTTTTTTTTTTTTCTAGCTCTCTTAGTGTCGAGCAGGAAAAAGTCGTTATCCATATACCTTGCCGGACACCTGTCTAAAAAAATTCAAAATTTTTCAAAATTTATTTATTGCTTTTAAAATTACAATAATTTTAATAGCAAGAGTTCAGTGAACAAAACAATAATAAAATAAAGATATTCTTTTCTTCATCAATTGAAATCAAAATAAACATTTACCTGTTTACATTTATATAATATAATAATATTTTTTTGTTATAATTATTGTATTTACTGCAATTATTGAAAATAACATTTCTGAATTTATGTTTATATCTTACTGTGTGATTTGTTTATAGCAACACTAATTTATAAAGGAATGTAAATAAATCGCTGTTAAAAATCAAAGTATCTTCCCTATTTAGTTGATACCATCATCTAATATATATAAATAATTTACTTTATTCATTATTTTCTTTTTTATTTGGTGTTGGCATTAATATTATTATTACATGCCTATAGCCATTGATTTAAATTATTTCTTATCATCAAACATTTTTTTTTATATATTTTCTATTTCTATTTCTATTTTGTAAAAATTTCTAATATAGTATAGATTAGTACAATTTAAAATATTTTCTATCCTATCAAATTCTATTTGATTATTTATCCGATATAAATTTGCTGAAATATTTAACTCTATATGCATCAAAGTTCCTTACATCTTAACAAAAAAGTATATAATAGAATCAGGCCAGTTATCATTACAAAACGCACAGCAGGTTTCTTTCTGGTCTGAATTCATATATTTTATCTACTATAATTAATTCTAGGGAATTTACCATTTTCCAAATGGATCTGTGCAATTATTCTTACGTATTTTATTGAAGCATTCACTAAAAAAAATAAGACGACTGCTTACTATTATAAAATTGTTCATAAATCTAATATAACAATTAAATTTTATATTGTAGAATTTTTCAATGTCATTACTAGTGTGAGGTAAAATTTAAAAGCGTCAATTAATCTATTACTTTCTCTTACTCCTAGCTAAGAGGAAGTATTGTAATCGTGTCCAATTTTCAGATATCGAGTTTTCACCGGAAATATTCGTTTTGAGGTCCCCTGAGTCCAAAAAAGTGTTTTTTTTTTAGCAAATGGTCTGTGGTGTGTATGTATGAGAACAGCATAGCTCAAAAACGAAAAACTGTAGAAATTTGGAACTTGATATTCCGTTTACGTATCACCATGGCATCTGATAGTGGATCATCTGTCGAAATTCCTCAACCGGAAGTACCACTTTACTTAATGTTTTTTTTACTTTTTTGCGTTTTTCTCAAAAATGGTTCCAACGATTTTCATTAAACTTGTTATATCAACTATACATACAAAGAGCTACAACTTTTATTTAGAAACATTTCTCCTGGAAAATTCATTTAATGGCACTTCTAGGTGGGAGGGGTGGGGTTTGGTTTTCATCTTAACTGCTATTTCAGTTTATTAGAAATCTGTCATCTAAATAATATTACTTCGAATTAGTATGTGTTGAAATTCAGAGTTTGAAAAAAAATCGGGATAGCTGGAAGTGCGTTGGTTTTAACCACTTTACTAAAATGATTTTTTTTACTTTTTCGCGATTTTCTCAAAAATGGCTTCGACGATTTTTTTGAAACTTCGTATACAAACTAAACATGCAAAGATCTACATCTTTTATTTAAAACATTTCCCTGGGAAAATTCATTTAAGGGTACTTTTAGGGGGGGGGTAGAGGGTTATGTTTTTCTCCAAAGTGCTATCATAGTTGATTATACAATTCTGTCATCCAAACAAAATTAACTAGAAATAAATAGATTAACCAGAATTCCGAGTTTCAAGAAAATTAGTAAACCGGAAGTGCACATTAACTGAAAAGTTTTGCCAGTTTACGACGAATTTCGTTATATTTGATACACAAACTATATCATTTGTCAATTATAATTTTGAGAACAGGAGTAAGAGAAAGTTGTGTGAGTGTTTCACACCAGATTTTTTTTTTTTTATTTCTAATCAATTCACTTGCAATCTTGTGATTTTTCAAAAATTTATTGCACCTACTTTTTTCCTCAATGAACATTTTAAAATACCGGCACCAAATTAAAAGGAATCTGATCAAAATTTATTAAATTTACCAGCCTGTCAAAACATAATTTCAGGATACGATTACTTTTTATTTTGAGTAGGATTATCCACCATCCGATCATCTTTTAAAATCTATAAAAAGAAATCTTATAAAGAAATCTAGATTAGTATTCTACTAATTTCATGTCGTAAAACAGCATCCGGGGGTTCGATTTTGGAAATTTTAGGAGTGATTTAAAATATAACATTATATATATATAATGATTCCTTACTTTTTGTTTTATTAAATAAATTCACTTTATTATTTGAAAGAGAATATTCATGTGCTTAGTAATAATTAATAATAGGGTATATTTAACTGTACTGTACAAAATATGTCTGTCTAACGGCATATTCAACGCGACAAAACTGTCGCAATTAACGACTAAATAAGTACTTAGCATGACAAATTATGTGTTTGTAACGACAATTGGATATTACGTTGTAAATTACGCTGTCTGCACACCAAAATCAACTTATCAATTTATCGCTAACAATGTAATTCTTTGGTTCAGCTACATACTTAGGTTTGCATTTTCTATCAAGTTTTTCACATAATTACACACAAAATAAATTTTTTTTTTTTTTTTTTGCGTAATAGTCGGTGAAAAATCATTTAAAGTGTGGTAGTAAAAGTAATAAAATCGGAATGTGCCTAATATATATCCATTCAAAATTTAATGAAAATCGTATTAGCCAGTTTCCAAGAAACCTTTTCGTAAAGTGGCATTTATTGGAATCAGATGTCATGGTATCGGGGAGTTGAAGTGAGGAGTAAGTGATTGTTAGTTAGAGAGTTTTAGAGAGTTGTTATTCGACGAAATACGTACTACTGATTTATGAAAATAAACTATATTTTAACAAATAATTTAAAGTGTTTTGAAATAGATAAACTAAGATGCACAATTATAAATGAATATAAGAATTATGAAATGAATAATAAATATTAAAGAGATAGTGTTTAAAACCTTGAATAGGGACGCGCTCGCGATGTGTGAAACTTAACTGACGTAAACGATGACTGATCTTGTACTGGTTGTGAACTGATAGATAAACTGATCGTGAACTGATCCCCTCCTCCAGTGGGGAGACGTTTATATTTGCATCACTCACACATTGGCAGAAGTAAGTACGTGCCACACTAAGACATCTCGCATAGTATATTGACCTTAGGGGAGGACGGGTCCAGGGGTAACCAGGTGGCCTCTTGAGTGTACTGACCCTTGTATGAAGGAAATACAGGCTAGGTGTTGCGGCGGTTCTTTTGACTGTATAATGACCCCTGTTTGAAAGGGTTTTGCCGGCGGTTCTTTTGACTGTGTATTGACCCCTGTTTGAAAGGGTTTTGCCTTTTCCTTTTTGAAAAATTATATCTTCTTTCTTCTTGCCATCACATCACACATTTTTTACTTTTCCTTGCCCCTAGTAAGGTGCAAGTATTCCGATCGTGCTAGATTTTGTAGTGTCCATTATAAATACATGTTTTGGGGTTCGCTGAATACAAAAAAAAAAAAAAAAATGTTTTTAGTGAAACCTCTCTGTGTGTGTGTGCAATGTGTGTTAACAGAAAATATCACCAGAACGAAAAGTCACAGGAAGTTCCACAGTTGGTACTCCGGTTTAGGTTCTACCATCGCATCAGACACCAAGATTTCGGGGCAAAATGTTTTACTTTCTCTTACTCCTAGTAAGAAAAAAAGTATTATTATCGTGCCAAATTTTCGATATCGAATTTTTCACTGGAAATATCGTTTTTAAAGTAGTCTCTATGTGTGTATGTGAAAAGCATAGCCCCCCACCAAAAAAACGAAAAACCATAGAAAGTTGAAACTTGATATACCGTTTAGATATCACCATCGGGGATCTGACACTACGTTATCTGTCAAAAATTCCACAACCGGAAGTACCACTTTACTAGTTGTTGTTTTTTTTTTTTTACTTTTTTGCGTTTTTCTCAAAAATAGCTCCGACGATTTTTCTTTAAACTTGTTATAACAACTAAACATGCAAAGAGCTACAACTTTTATTTGAAATATTTTTCTGGGAAAATTCATTTAAGGGGGCACTTCTGGGGCAGAGATGGGATTAGGTTTTCATCTAAAGTGCTATTTCAGTTTATTAGACAATTCTGCCATCTAAATAATGTTAATTAGAATAGAATATATTGTTGAAATTCCGAGTTTCAAAAAAAAAAAATCGGATAACCGGAAGGTGTTTACATTACACTACTAAATGATTTTTTTTTTTTTTCACTTTTTCGTGATTTTTCTCAAAATGTCTCCGACGATTTTCTTGAAATTTTCATATATAAACTCAGCATACAAAGATCTACAACTTTTATTTAAAACATTTCTCAGGGGAAAATTTATTTAAGGGCACTTTTAAGGGAGGGGGTGGGCTTATGTTTTTCTATAAAGTGCTTTCACAGTTGATTATACAATTCTATCATCCAAACAAAATTAATTAGAAATAAATAGATGGCCATAATTCTGAGTTTAAAAAAAAAAAAATTAGTAAACCGGAAGTACGCTTTTACTGGACAGTTTTTTCAGTTTTCGTCGAATTTTCATTAAATTTGGTACACAAACTATAAAAATTTGTCAATTATAATTTTGAGAACTGGAGTAAGAGAAAGTTGTGTGAGTGTTTCACACCAGATTTTTTTTTTTTAATTTCCTCAAGGCCGTTACTGTAATTTATTTGACAGCTATGTTATGTGTGACGAACAAGTATTAGAGCCGTTTCTGTCCTCTACGAGCCCGCCTTCTTTTGACTTGCTTTTACTGCACTATGGCTTCATATAAATTTATGAAATTAAGTATCTATTGAAAAATGCAAGTTCTTTAAAGTTGCAAGTATGAAATAAAATTTTTCAACAAATCCTCAAAACATCATGTTTCACGAACATTTCAAAAAAAAAAACCATGAATTTTTTTTGTAATAATTGTCATTTAAAATTATTAACTGGTAAAAAGTCAATGAAAAATATTGTAAAATAGAAAAGTAGTTATCTAATGGCCAACTCTATAATAAGATATATTAGAGGCGTTATTGAAATTCCAAATTCAAAGGATTCGGGCTAACCGAACTTTACAGAATTAATTTGTGATTTTTTCGGCTGCAACGATTTTCTTTACGTGTGTAATGTCAAGTGTACAGGTTAAACTAATACTTTTAATTAAAACCTTTTTAGCTGGAAAAATCAATATCGGTGTTCTGGGTACTGGCGCTGTCCTATGGACTACAATGTAATCACTTCAAGTAATACCTGCCTTGGGTAGTACTTGGACCACCACTACCTCTATACTATAGCAATTGAGCAAAAAATTTAATGTTTAATGAAACTTTGTCCATGTTATAGTTGCAGTGAGAGCAAGTGGTGGGGACAGCCTCACCGAGAATCGTTTATCTCATAATAACGTCTAATAACTATCCATATGGCGGTCGGCTATCAAATATTATCCACTAACTAATGTAGAATAAATTACAAAAGTAAATTATTAATTATTATAAATCAATAATTATTATTTAATATAGTTATAATAGAACAATTAAGAAGCTCATTGTTTGTTTAAAATAATTCATTAGTTATACTTAGTATAAGGCTAACGTGGCTGGCATTATGAATCATCCGTTTCCGTTATGTTATGTTGATGTGAGCGTATTGACTGCGTGATACACATGAATTATTAGTTCATATCACTTTTAGTTCCATATTTATCCGTTTATACATATATTTGAACCTGTCTTTCTATAAGGGCATATATTTATGGATAACATTAATTAGGGGCAGGTGTTGGTGTATTGGTTATAAGCATGGACTTGTAAATTGGAGGACCCCAGTTCGAGTCCAGCGTATAACTAAATTTTATATTTGTTTAAAAAAATGTTAATAGTAAAGTAGGTGCTTCCGCCCCCGTCCACGACACCTAATTTGGTAGTTGGACGTTAAGCCCGCCTGAAAAAATAGGCATTACTTTACTTTAATTATTTGTGTATAATTTAGAATCTTGGGAAATAAAAAAAAAAAAGAATGGTGTGTAACACTCACTCGACTTTCTTTTATTGCAGAACATATTACCGCATATTGACTAAACCTTAGTGTCTCATTCAAGTGGTATCTACAGAATGGCAACTTTTAGCTTCCTCTGGTTTATAATTTTTGAGATAAATCTCTTTCTCTCTCACACACACTTACAATGTCTTACATACACACACACTTAGCTACTTACTTACTTAGGGGCACTACAGTCATTGAAGGACTTTGGCCTCGCCAACAACTTAGAGCCACTTCTGGTGGTCTCGACTTATTTTCTGCGCCACATTTTGACACCCATCCTACGGATATCGTCCTCGATATTTTGCAGCCATCCTTCATTTTGTGGTCATCGAGCAGTTTCGGTCGTTCGCCTATCATCAGGATATCTTGATAAACAATGTGATAACAAAATTAATTTACACATAGTTTTGATAAATGTTTTTAAGTGTTTAATAAATGTATCAAGGTATTATAAAAATAAATATATTTTTATTTTGTGCTTCACTGGGTCCTACTCATTGTGGATTGCAATGGACAGGCTGATAGATTGGCAAAAAAATAAATATTCACACAGGAAGAGCAAGTTAGGGAAGAGGTCAAGAAACAGGCTGAAAAGGCCATTTTATTGGATTTCTACGGCGCGTACCCAGTAATCTGCCAAGAAAGGAAGGTTCAGCCTGATTCAGAATGATCACTGACAACGATTATTTGCAGCTACATTTACATAGAATAGGCGTCCCACAAGTTTCTGCTATGTACACTGTGCAGACAAGAGAATATGGACGCCTCGTACATAATTACCTAGACGCCTCGCATTATAACAACTTAGAGCCACTCCTGGTGGTCTCGACTTATTTTCTGCGCCACATTTTGACGACGCCCATCCTACGGAGATCGTCCTCGATATTCTGCAGCCATCCTTCATTTTGTGGTCATCGACCAGTTTCGGTCGTTCGGCCCTATCATCAGGATATCTTGATAAACAATGTGATAACAAAATCAATTTACACATAGTTAAGTGTTTGATAAGTATATCAAGGTATTATAAAAATAAATATATATTTTTTGTGCTTCACTGGGTCCTACTCGTTGTGGATTGCAATGGATAGGCTGATAGATTCGCCAAAGCAGCAGCTGCAGTGCAGCAGCCAGAATATGAATTAAGCTTCCTAAAGCCAAAAAATAAATATTCACACTGGAAGAGCAAGTTAGGGAAGAGGTCAAAAAACAGGCTGAAGGACCATTTTATTAGATCTCTATGGCGCGTACCCAGTAATCTGCCGAGAAAGGAAGGTGTAGCCTGATTCAAAACGATTATTTGCAGCTATATTTACACAGAATAGGCGTCCCACAAGTTTCTGCTATGTACACTGTGCAGACAAGAGAATATGGACGCCAAGGTATATAATTACGTTCCTTATTGCAGGACGTAAGAATGAGTAAATTTTCTGTTTCTACCTAGTTTTCGGCTGCCAGAACTCGAATGGCCGAGTTTGTCTCATCAAGCAATGTCTAATTAAAAATCATAATAATACTGAATAGCAGTTAGGTTTAACAAATAATAATATAACCTCTATTAACCATAATATCCTGTTACGTCACTTCCCAAAAACCCAAAACTGTGTATAAACTGGTTTTGCTCTGTGCAAAGTCTGTGTTAACACACTGTTTATCAAGATATCCTGATGATGGACAAACGCCCGAATCCGGTTGATGAGCACAAAATGAAGCAGTCTGTCATGGAAAATAAACAAAAAAAAAAACAACAATTGACATTTTTTTAAAATAACAGAGATGGCGGTCAGTATGACGAGCGGGTTAGAGGCTGTTGACACTGAAAAGTGAGTGTGTTCCTAGCGGAATTAGTGCTAGGTGCACAAGGCACCATTACTATAATAGCTGTTTCGCCTCGTTTTACGGATTGTCAACCATAGCGTGATGCTTGAACATGGCACACTGGCACTTTGGATTTTCCACCTGTATTATGGTCGCGTGCTAGTTCACCATCTAGATTTATTGAAATATTTCATTTTTATTTTGCATTGTAAGTTAAGTATTTGTTCTAGTATAGTGTATGTTCATATCACCATTCGTGCTGTTTGCGATTAAAAAAAATTAAAATTATACTGAAAACGAACTGATTACTGCTGCCATAGAGATTCATAATTATAGAGTTCTTAATTTAGAATTCAAATCTGATATGAATTGATTTATAAAATTTTTTGTCTGTCTCTTCGTAGCGTATCATGAAAATACGAGTAATTTTACATATAAAATAAATTAAAAAAAATTTAGTGTTATACTCACAAGACTTTCGTAATAGAGAGCCGAAGCAAGGGATACCTAACAAAATTCTATACAGTAAGATGCCAGGAATAAGGTAAAGAGGACGATATTGGAAGATGTGGCTACAGTATATTGAGAGTAGTTTAAAGATTTTGGGAGTGCATTCAGTGATTAGAAAGTTTGTTCAGAAAGTCAAGGCCCATCGGAGTTGCTGTGGTGGTTGGTTCCGCAGAGCTGGAAAGCATCAGAGACATTTTCCATGGTAGCCTGTGTAGTGGGAATCAATTGTCGTGTGATCTGATCCCACCGTGATACCACCAGATGTAGTGGAATCGTTTATTGTGATTCCTGAGGTATATAGTAGATGTCTTGAAGAGGGCGGAAGTTAGTTTAGAGATTTTTGGAAGTTAGTGCTCGAAGTATTAACACGGAATTTATAAAAATAGACTGTATTTGAACAATAATTTAAACGTGAGTAATGGTAACTATTAACAAGAAATACTTAGAAATAAAATAGGAGATAAATAACTAATAATTTAGAATGATTAAAATAAATGAACTAAGATGCACAACTAAGGAAATAAGTATAAATAAAAACTAAATAGGGACTCGGAAACTGCTGCTCGTATAATAATCTTGAAGACATACTGAAGTATAATCATCCCCTCTTCCAATGGCGAAGTTTACATATTAGTGTTAGCAACACTCACACCAAGACATCTGTCCTAGTGTGCGACCTTGGTTAGTTTGGTGACCAGCGATTTAGGTCAGTGGCCAGCTTATCGGTGCTTGCTTTGATGTAAATTATTGACCCTTGGTTTTGTTTGTTTGGCCGCGGCCTTGTCTTGAAGACAGCGGCCGGCTAGGCCACTAGTTATAAATTATTCTTTCTTTTGTTATGTGTTGTGAAGGTTTGACATGGCTATGCCCTTGCCATGTCATTACCCTGCTTCATTTTGTGGTCATCGACCGGTTTCGGGCGTTCGCCCATCTTCAGGATGCGTTTTTCAGACAGTGTGACAGCACAGACTTGCACAGAGCAAATTCAGACTGAAATAAAGAGTGTGTAAAACTGAATTTGCTCTGTGCAAGTCTGGTGTGTTGTCACATTGTCTGAAAAACGCATCCTGAAGATGGGCGAACGCCCGAAACCGGTCGATGACCACAAAATGAAGCAGGCTACCACGGAAAATGTCTCTGATCCCATTGGAGTTGTTTAATGAAGTATATATTTTGGGTTAGTAAGACAAGTTTAATGAAAACTGTTCAGTTTTAAAGGAACTAGCGAAAAACTGAAAATATATCTTGTGCACCAACTTCCCTTACTGTAATTTACATAGTTTTTATTTATTTATTTATTTATGTATACCAGTGTTACCCAGTTACTAATTGCACATGTAAATGTCCCCGAAATATAAAAGACCAAAAAGTCGCAGCTCCAGTTAGTTAACTATTTTTTTTTTCCAAACTCAGAATTTTGGCAACACCTTAAATTCTTAGATATTATATAGACGATAGAATCGTATAATATATTGAAATGGTACTTTTTCAAAGTCAATTCATTCCCAGTTACACTCAAAAATGAATTTTATCCGAAAAATGTTAAAAAAAAGAAAAGTTGTAGTTCCGTTTATGTCTAGAGGATATGCCAAGTTTAAAGAAATTGAAAAATCCAATTTAGTAGAGTGTTACTTCCGGTTGACCGATTTTGACCAAAATATTATTTTGCGTCCCTCCTAATATCTAAACTAAATATGAATATGTGGATGGGTCCGCAATGCTGGATTACATCTGGTATTTGAAAAATGCAATCATTCCACCATTTCACGATTCTTCGATGCCTCAATGCATATCCTATGGCCCAGTGGAGTTTTGAACGAAAAAGTTCTTTTGTTTCTCTCTGATGCTGCCCCCAACATGGTCAAGGCTGGGCAATCTATTCAGGAATTTTATCCTAAGATAATTCATGTGACGTGTATTGCTCATGCCTTGCATCGAGTAGATGAAAATCCTGACCGGTTTCGGATTTTCATCTATCGTCACAGCAAATTCACCAAGTTCGTGTAGAGTG
This sequence comes from Triatoma infestans, assembly GCA_011037195.1. NCBI lineage: Eukaryota > Metazoa > Arthropoda > Insecta > Hemiptera > Reduviidae > Triatoma > Triatoma infestans. The sequence goes on along the minus strand of JAAEAF010004773.1, from coordinate 25,013 downwards.
TTCACTTCAATGTAATGTCTCTGTTACACTCGACACTTGTTGGTTTGTAACTAATTGTTGGACATTTGTTGAGCAAACCAACAAGTGTTTGAGTGTAACAGGAACATTACATTGAAATGAACTCTCTCTACACGAACTTGTTAAATTTGCTCTGACGATGGATGAAAATCCGAAACCGGTCAGGAATATAAAGAAATATGCATGCTACGGACGACTAAAATACCAGATGTAATCCAGCATTGCGGATCCATCCACATGTCCATATTTACTTTAGATATTAGGAGGGATGCAAAATAATATTTCGGTCAACCGGAAGTAACACTCTACTCAATAGATTTTTCAATTTCAATGAAATGTTCCTGTTACACTCAAACACTTGTTGGTTTGTACAACAAATGTCCAACAATTAGTTACAAACCAACAAGTGTCGAGTGAAACCAACATTACGTTGAAGTGAACACTCTACACGAATTTGGTGAATTTGCTCTGACGATGAATGAAAATCTGAAACCGGTCAGGAATATAAGAAATATGCATGCTACGGACGATTAAAATACCAGATAATTATCAAGTTTCAATGTTTGGCGATTTTTCGTTTTTGAGTTATGCTCTAACTATACAAACACTTGGACCATTCGCTGGAAACCACATTTCCTTCAGAGACATTTTCCATGGTAGCCTGCTTCATTTTGTGGTCATCGACTGGTTTCGGGTGTTAGACCATCTTCAGGATGCCTTTGTCCGACAGTGTGATAACACAGACTTGCACAGAGCAAATTCAGTTTATACACTGACTGGTCTTTTTAATTGTATTTCCACATACAATATAATTAAAAAGAAATATAATTAATTAATTGAAAAAAAAAATACAATATAATTAAAAAGGAAACACAATTAAAGAGACCAATCAGTAGTGTATAAACTGAATTTGCTCTGTGCAAGTCTGTGTTATCACTAAGGAACGGATTTTTATGTATTTAAAAATGCCAAATATTTAATTAAAATATGCATTTATTTTCGTCAATTATGTGGAAAATATGTGATTTTCTTAAAATATTTTCTGGAATATTTAAGTAAAATGGACATTTTTTTTTATGAAAATGGATTTTTTTTGGGGGGGGCAAGTTATAATTATTTATACAAGAAAAGAACATTTTTACAATTTATAATAATTTATTAGGAACAAAATAATTTGTTTTTACAAGTTATAATGATTTATACAACAAAGAACATTTTTACTATTTATAAAAAGATGTGTTAAATTTTCAATTTTGAAAACTTCACTCTTCGAAATTGTTTGCAACCACATGAAATTTCAAATGTTGGAACGTAAAGTGACGACGATCTGGGCGTAAGATGGACTTGTAACGACTAAAAGATCGTTCAACATCTACAGATGTTATAGGTGCCTTGCTGAAAGAAGTTATCTCGTTGGTTGTAAAGGGTACACGATGTTCTGAGGTGACTTCTGTTCCACTGATAATATCAGAAATCTGGCAGATGGTCTCCCACCCTTTGTTCTTGCTCAGTACTTCTACCAGTTTTGATCTGATCAGATCTCCCTTACTCCCAGGTATTCCTTCCACCTTTTCGATGACTTTTTTAACGTTGGACACGTTTTCTGTCAGTCGAACATTTTGGGACTCAAGTTGGGTAATGGCTTGTGCAAGAAATACGCAATTGTCAGAAATGAATGCAAGGTCGTTCCTTAAATTAGGTTTCTCGAATAAAGACTTGGCTGTATTTATCGCTACTGCTTCGTCTTCGAGATGTGAAAGGACATTCTTGATTTTATTGTAGTTTTCATAGTAATACTGAGCTGCTTCCAGCCAAGTACCCCATCTTGTCAATATTGGTTCTGGTGGAAGGCACAAGTCTGGATAGAGATCTTTTAGCATTTTAATGCGACTTGGTGCTTTTAAGAACACTTTTTTAACCGAGGAGATTAAGGAATCTACGTCACTGAACAAAGATCGGACAGTTTCTGCTACTCGATGCAAGGCATGAGCAATACACGTCACATGAATTATCTTAGGATAAAATACCTGAATAGATTGCCCAGCCTTGACCATGTTGGGGGCAGCATCAGAGAGAAACAAAAGAACTTTTTCGTTCAAAACTCCACTGGGCCATAGGATATGCATTGAGGCATCGAAGAATCGTGAAATGGTGGAATGATTGCATTTTTCGAGAACCTCACAGTTCAAAAGGAATGGCTTTGAATCCACATCAGCATCACTGTCAAGTTTTCCAATAACTGCATTGGCAATATACCTGCCCTCAACGTCAGTGGTTTCATCAATTGACACCCAAATCGGTCCATCTTTGATATGTTCTCGAATTTTGGTTAGTGTATCTTTATAGATATCTTCCAGGTAGTTTTTCCGCAGAGTGCTCTCGTCAGGCATTTTTTTCCCAATATAGGTCTCTAAGAATCCTTTGAAATGAGGATTTTTAAGTTTGTGGAAAGGGATATCTGCTCTAACCAAAGCCCGACACAGATCTGTACTCAGAGTAGACTTACTTGATGATGGAGATGTAAGGAAGGCTTGATAGGACGTCCTCTCTTTCTTTCTGTTTTTATTCTCTATGTGCGATCCGGTGGCAATATGTTGGGTGACTTGGGAACGTTGAGAGCAAGAAACGCGCTTGGCACAAGCTGTGCAGTACAAAATGTCTCCATCACTTCGAAAAAGTTCTGCTGGAAACTCGCGAAGATATTTAGCAACCAGTTGTCTGTTTGAGGCCGATGTTCGTGGCATTTCACCCAAAAAAAGAATACACTAAGTGACCGAACGAAATGAATTGGACACTTCAACGAACGAGCTGAAAGAACAGACAACGTCAGACAACTTCAAAGAACTAACAAGTGCCCGTCACTGTTTAGCAGCATTCTGTGTAAATTACAATAACCATTGTACCCACTGTGATTCACAGCCCTACAGTCTGTGGTTCACAGTTCCTGTCAACCACCTCCCAATTATGAAAATATGCCCAAAATGAAAAATATGAAAAAATATGTACATATTTTGATTAAATATGTAGAAATATTTATTTATTTTGATCAAATATGTATAAATATGCGATAACATCCAAATATGTGGAAATATGTGAAATAAAAGTAGACTCAAACGGCTTAAAAAGTGTCAGTATGAATACTTCTAGTTGAAAAACGTCTGTAAATTGCCTAGAAAAAAATATGTAAATACATACGAATCCGTTCCCTAGCTTATCACACTGTCTGACAAACACATTCTGAAGATGGGCGAACGCCCGAAACCGGTCGATGAGACCACAAAATGAAGCAGGCTACCACGGAAAATGTCTCTGATGCTTTCCAGCTCTGCGGAACCAACCACCACAACCATATTTCCTTGTTCGGTGGACTTCAAAACATTTATATATCTGGGTATAAACTAAATTTCGAAAAATTTGACACCATCATAATATTTCTTTCTTATAAATCTTAAGAGAATATAAAATTATAAATTATCGTTTAAACAGACTAAGATCTATTTGATTTATAAATTATAAAAGTACACAATTACAAGCAGTGATTACTATTACAGCTAATTGTTTACACGTTATCTCAGTCTACAGTGTGGTGTTATTATCTCATACTGGTAGCCTCATCAGCAACAAGGACAATCTTCCCCCTGCCACCCAACTTTAATAATATTCTCTACATTATTGATTCAAGTATGCGAATAATCTTCCGAATAGTACAGTTATATTTTTTATAGTTAATTACTGCGATGACAAGAAAGTTTCAGACATTTCTCCTTATTACTTTCAATTGCTCACTAAAAGTGAACCATGTGTATCAATTCTCATACTATAACAAAGTATGTGAATGTGAAACACTCACGCCACTTTCATTAATAATATAATTTAATGGACAATTACAAAATTGACATGTTTTCTAAAGACTTTAAATTATTAGTCTGTTGTACTAAGATATATATTGAGGTGATGGGATACATATGGCCCACGGCTGTACATCCAAGTGATTTCTTTGTACATAGAGTAGAAACCAGCGCTAATAGGTTTATATCTGTGCAGTGAGCATTCCCAAGTTTCGTGCGACAGGCGTTTTCAAGAGAATTAATGCAAATGCAATTCCGAAACGTCGCCTTTCCGATTAGTAACTGATTTCCTTAAAAAATTGGGTATCTAACAATGCTTGTAATGTAATTTAATATTACGCAGTTGGTAGAACTACAGTGCAACTTTAAGCCACTGCTCCTCCTCCAGAACGCCACAAAAAGTCAGTTTCCCATTTATGTGTAGATATCGTATGGAATGTTTGAAGGAAATTTCGAGCCATGTGGATTTCTGCCACTTTTGAGAAAATCTGGAAAATTTTTCATTTGAAGAAAGTGAAATGGAAAAAAAACTGAGTAAAGCCATAGTGCTGAGTAAAGTATTTATGATGGATTTCGGCCAAAAATCTCTTAATTATTAGTTCCTAAACGAAATAGTTTGAACTTCCTGGTCCTTTTTAAGTTTCGAGAACAAAAATAATAGGTTTATATCTACTTATCTATAGTTAGTATTCCAAGTTTAAAAAAAAATTGTTAAAACTGATTCCTTAAGGTGGCATTTTTGGAATTTTAAGAACTTGTTTCATCTACCTTTTAAATCTAATTTTAAAATCACATAAACTATTAAACTAAAAGTAAATATACACAAAGCATTATTTATAATAAATTTGGGTCACAATCATATAATAATATTTAAATGAGAAACAATATGATATTACGTCATCAATATACCAGAAATGCAATTTTCAAACCAGTTAACCACCATTTCGCATATAGCTCAATAATGCAGTAAATCACTTTAAGCGTTTAATTTGAAATAAAAAAATTTGTATTAATCACCTACAACCCTAATTAAAATTACTATTATTTTAAAGGCCGAAATGTAACAGTATAAAACAGATTTAAATGTAGTATATACACAAAAATACACAAAAAGTTAATAGAGGCAGCACGTGGTCCCACCTCAAAAATTTCTACAATCAGTACAAATAATTTAATACAACCAGCTATAAGGTTAATGTTTTTTAGCAATATAACTAATTAGTTTTTTCTATAATAAATATAAACGAGACAAGTAACATATCGTTACTAAATCAAATAAGATCTTAATCTGGACGTACCTTTATAACTGGTGATCAAAATTTTGCACATACATGACAACTTGCTAAAACGAGAGGTTGGTGAATCTAATTTTGCTGGACAATTAAAATGTGTAATAATGTTAAAGATTTCTTAGATATGTACAATTAAAATTTATATATTGTTATTTCAGACTGTATACAATTATAAGAGAAAGATACTCTTTCCCTTGATGAATGACACGTAGAGTGTCGGGAACGTCGGGAAATAATGGGAAAAAATGTAATTTTATTCAGGAAAAATAAGATTATAAAAGGCTGTAACTAAGGTTCATAATCAAATCACCCTACATACCTTGACATTATTTTCTAGTTAATGGATTTTTAACACAAAATGTTTGTATTATTTGCGAAATCAGATGGTATTTAAATGGAATATCAAGTTTGAACTTCCATTCTCAGGGAAAAGCTTCAGGAGGCTGAACAACAATTGAGCTACAGAGCCGACAGATCAATTATAGACCATATTGTTTGTTTACAGTAAATCATTGAGAAGAAACTACCAATGGCATAACATTTCATCTACTTTTTTTATTGATATTGATGATTGTGTACCTCATATCAAACATTTGACACCTCTAACTGAAACAGGCATAAATCATATTATAATAAGTTTAATAGAGACATTTTACTCTAAGTTGAAAAGTAAAAAATGATAAAGTATCTGTCCTCACTTTTCGATGTAACCAAAGGTGCGCCTAGGACGTTGTTTATCGCCCAGGCTGTTTAAAATATAGCTGATAATTAACACAGAGGAACTCCTAGAATCTAGTATTTTATCCGTCGTAGCATGCGTATTTATTTTCTTGCTGACCGGTTTCGGATTCTCATCCATCGTCAGAACAAATTCACCAAGTTCGTGTAGAGAGTTCACTTCAACGAGTTACTTGTTACTCACACTTGTTTGTTATATATAATTATGGTCATAATCATTGTCATAATAATTATGTATATAAATATTTCCAAGAAGTCCATTATGTCATAATTATATACAACCAACAAGTGTGAGTAACAAGTAACAGAAACATTACGTTGAGATGAACTCTCTACACGAAGATTCTTCTCGACCGTTGCTTGTATGAAGGAAAAGGATAGTGAGTTTCAGTCTTTTTTTGAAAAAAATAAAAAAACTTAAATTCTTGCCAACGTTTCGACAAATATATTGTCTTTTTCAAGGCCTACAACATATAAATACAATAGGTTCTTTTTTGAAAGTCAAAATCAAAAACAAAAAACAGAAAGTAATAAAAAATAAAATTATGGATTAATTTATAAAAATTTTTTGGTTTACTTACATAAAATAAAAAATAAAAACTATTAAATAATCTTTAAAACATATCAAACTTGAAAACTTATGTATAATTTTGTAAATAAAAAGTTGAGAACACCTCAACAACACAGAGAATAGTGAACAAATAAACCATAGTGAACAGCGGGCAGGTATATTTATAACGGGACTAGTGGAGAAAGGGGTCTATTTGGAAAAACAAGGTCAGGGATTAGGAAATCAGGTTGTGATAAATTGAAGAGAGACCGTTGGTATCTGTCCTATAATTAATAGAATTTTTCTCTTTTTTTATATATAGCATTTCTAAAAAATTAAGTTTTTTCCTATTACGTTCAGTTGCCAAAATACTGGTGTTAGAAAAATCAAAATCGTGTCTTTTTTCAGTATGGTGTTTAGTGAGTGCTGTTATGTTGTCAGAGTTAGGTTTGTTTTTTCTACAGTCATAGTCGTGTTGGTATAACCTGTTCTTTAAATATTGTTTCGTTTGTCCAATATACGTGGCTGGACATTGCTGGCAATTTATTTTGTAAATAATATTTGATTGTAATTCAGTCGGCGTAGGGTCTTTTAATTTAGTGAACAGTTTGCGTATTGTATTCGTTGTTTTATGTGCTAGGATAATGTTGCATTTATATGTTGTAGGCCTTGAAAAAGACAATATATTTGTCGGAACGTTGGCAAGAATTTAAGTTTTTTTATTTTTTTCAAAAAAAGACCGAAATTCACGATCCTTTTCCTTCTTTACACGAACTTGGTGAATTTGCTTTGACAATGGATGAAAATCCGAAACCGGTCAGCAAGAAAATAAATATGCATACTACGACGGATAAAATACCAGATGTTATACAGCATTGCGGATCCATCCACGAATTCCTAGAAGGTTGGAAGACCAAATGCAAAAATATGGAAATAATAATAGATGACATTACCGCTGCATATAGTTTACAATTTGCCGAGCTCAAGATAACGAAGAATCTATGAAAAAGGAAATTAATTAAAGGGGTATCAAAGTCGAACATGAATAAATCTAAATATTTAACAATAGGAACAGTAAGTAAAACTGGATTTGAGTACTGGGAGAAGGCATACGAACAATAAGCCTCACTGAGAAATACAAATATCTAGGAGTGAAAATTTACAAAAAAAGGGAAAACAGGATAAACAAATAAATTCAGCCAATAAAGCCAACGTAGGAATGTAATAGCACCCATCCACAGCAAAGAGAATGCAACCACTGCAGAGAGAAGAGAGGCCTTCTCTGGTTAACAGAGACTACTCTCTGACTTAGACGGGCTAGAGTGGGAGGACCTGTGTATATAAGCCAGTGGGAATCTAGCTAAAAAAAAATCTATCAGATACAACCATACAAACTACTCCGTTACACCAATCCCGCAGCTGGTCATAGCATTACTCTACATTCATTTCTATCATTTTGTCATTATAAAGTCCAGTGCAGTTAGTGTAACACTTAGTACATTAGATTAGTGTCAGCATATCTCGTTCATTTAATCCAACCTAATTTCTCTCCTCAACAACCCTATTATATTGGTGGCGGCAGCGTTTGAGAATCCCGCTTCAGCTTCAATATTTTCGAAGATAAAGGTAAGTCATTTCTTTCAGGTTTACATATTTACATACTATATTTATTTCATTATTTATTTATATTACATTTTTACACTAAATTCTTTTTTTACATTTAAAATCTTATCGACTTTTTTCCTTTTATGAAAAGAGCCGATATCATCAAAGAATTCAAAAAACATAATCTCCTACTCTAGCCTGCCTAAGTCAGAGAGTAGTCTCTGTTAAACTCTCTTCTCTCTGCTGTGGTTGCATTCTCTTTGCTGTGGATGGGTGCTATTACAGGAAGGTTATTCATTAAAAGACATTTTATGGGATAATGAAGTTACAGCCGAAACTATAACTAGGATATTTAAAACAATAGTCAGCAGCTTCATATCCTACGGTTCAATAGATTGGTCGCTTCCATCACAATTGAGGACAAAATTATTGGCAGTAGAAATGGATTTATTATAGCATTATGCCAGAATATCAATCAAACAACAGTATCAGAAATGAAGTTGTGAAGAGAAAAATGAAAGTCCAGAGTTCATTTATGTCCTTCATTAAAAAAAAAAAACACTAGTATGACATGACCACACAAAAAGGATGAAAGTGCAAAGATTGCCAAAGAAAATTATGGATTGGATAACGCGTGGAAGACCAGCCATTACTTGGCTCCAGGAAGTCCATAGTACCAGGCAACAGGAAACCGGAAGGGGGTCGGAGATGTGGCAAAGTAAAGAAGATATAAATTTAGACTGCGGAAAATGTATATTCTACATTTCTCACCAGGCTTACAAAAAATCTTCCTGCAGTTTTCATTTTGGGATATTCTGTCCACACACACACACACACACACACACACACACACACACACACACTTACACCTTTCGCTAAAAACATTTTTTTCATATTCTGTAGACTTCAACAAATATGTTTCCAATAAAACTAAATCTGGATATTGAGTCGATCGCAGAACGTGAAAGAAAAATATTCTTTAAGGGGATTAGCTTCGAAAACTTATCCATAAATTAATCTAAATGTTAATCATTATTATTGGTGACCTTGACAGAGTTCATTATTAACTGCCATCAAGAATTTGATTATATAAATGAGAAGTGACATCCTAACATTTGAAAACAAGGCTTCAATATAAGCTGCCATAGAAAGTTGTGGCGCCCTCTTGGCACTATTAACTACGACATTTGTCATTCTAAGTTTAAGTATCTGTTATTGTCTAAATTTTAGCTTTTATATTACTAAACTCATCATTTAAATTCACATGAGTTGTGAGGTTATTATTTTTATCCTAATTTACATTTTCGGCAGAGATATTTCCTTGCTGGTACTGCTATAAAATATTACTAATAATTTTGAGACAGAAATGGAAATGTTGGTTAAGTTTTGGAGTTTCAGATAAGCTCGGACGACCAGGATCAGTTTGTTGGATGTGGAAAAGTCACTGGAATTCGATAATGCTCAGCAAGGCTCTGTCATCAGCTTTTTGATGCTGATGATGCGCCTTCCAGTAATCGAGAGTAGCTGAAAAGTTAGAGAACAAGATAAAGAAAAAGCTGTTGGTGTTGCACAAGAGGAAGCAGAATAGAAGAAGCAAATATAGAGACGTTAAAAATGTGGAAGCAGCAAGACGAGGAACTTGATGTTAATAAAAATTAAAAAAAGCACAAGGTGAAGAGAAACCTACAGAGATGAAGTGGAACCGATAGATGCTGAAGAGAAAGCTGAATTATTATTTGGCATGCACATTCTTGCATGGTATGCCAGTTATGCCCAACCTTCCGGACGGGAACTTACAGCTTAAGACTACTCTGTGTCAAATGGTGCAAGCCGGTTGAAAATTCGTCCAGCCGAATTTGCAATATTAACACAAAAACATGAAAAAAATAAAAGGACCAAATTGGTGACCACTATTTGTTACCGTTAACGGAACAAAAAATAGCTTACTTTTATATATGCACCATTCGAACTTAGGGGACCTCACAATATGTACTTCCGGTATAAACTCTTTTCGAAAATTTGATCCGATCACAATACTTCCTGTTACATCAATAAGAAAAAAATAAGAATTGGAAAGAAGGCCCCCGCAAGTGCTGTAAAAACAGCATAAATTATTAAACAATCTTTATTCAACAAAGAATTAAATAAGATCTTAAGTGGTGGGTATATTATTCACCACAACCAAATTAATAAATCGCTGAGACAGGTCATTGAAATGTAAGGTCGAGCAAGATACCTCAATAAATATTCATTAGCCTCTATCAGAGATGTCAACAAAATAATAACGTTGAATATAAATTGTTGACGAAGTGCCTTATAGTTCAATGTATATAAACCGACTCGAACACGAAGCCTCTCACTTTTCCGTCACTCTTATATTATCAAATCAATCTATTTATTAATACAGTTTAATTATTCATTATTCCTTTTACAACATACAAGAAGTTTTATTGGGATTACAAATTTTCCAAATTGAGTTTTACCGCAATTATATATTTTGAAGACGCCTGAATAAGAAATAAATGTTTTCAAACCAATTGTATGTAATTGTGTGTTCATATTCCTTTCCGGGAACTATCGTGTCGCATCCGGTACTAAGGTTTCGGCTTCTCAGTGCACTGAGAAGGCTCCGGGCGCCAATGACCTTAGATGTTGACGCGCCTTAAAAATTTAAAAATAATAATAATAATAATAATATTTGTTACTTTCGGGGCGGGTGTTGGTGTATTGGTTATGAGCATGGACTTGTAAGTGGGAGGACCCCAGTTCGAGTCCAGCGTATAACTAAATTTTATATTTGTTTAAAAAATGTTAATAGTAAAGTAGGTGCTTCCGCCCCCGTCCACGACACCTAATTTGGTAGTTGGACGTTAAGCCCGCCTGAAAAAATAGGCATTACTTTACTTTACTTATATTTGTTACTTTCAAGATAACTGAAAGGTGAAAATTGCTGTAAGAAATAGTCATGTGAGTGTTAAAATAGGTTTTCTTAACTCACTACATTGTTTTATGTAAATTAGAAATGATAGGAAAGATGAGATAACCTAATAGGCCAAGTAACTAGAACCTTTATGCAGGGAATATATACAAATGTTTGAAATTAAAACATAGTTTAATAAACAATCGCTTGAGAACGGATACACTAGTTCATTATAAACAAACCACTGTGGCCATTGTTAGCCATTAGCCCAGCTATCTCATATTAATTTATATTTTTAAAATAGATACACTAACAGGAAACTACTTTCTTTTTTACTTATTCTAGCTACTATAAGAGCAAGTAAGTGATCGTGCTAAATATCCCTTTTTGAGGTCCCCTGATTCAAAAAAAGTGGTTTTTAGCAATTGGTCTGTATGTGTATGTGTGTGAGACAGCATTTCTCAAAATCGAAAAATCGCAGAATGTTCAAACTTAATACTTTGTTAAAGTGCTCCCAGGAGACCTTACAATGGAGCTTTTCGTAAAAATCGTTAACCAGGAGCGCCACACTTTACTGAATGTTTTATTTTTTTTGGTTCTTTTGTGATTTTCTCAAAAACGGCTCCAACGATTTTCTTTAAACATTATATATCAACATATTATTTTATTTATTATTCAAGGAAGGGGAGGGCAAAACCCTACGCTATCCAAAGCCTCCCTGGGCCCATATAGCTACCCCTAAGGAATAACAACTACTGGGTCTGGAACAAAAGTACAGGCCCAGGTTTCACCCATCTAAGTTTCACCACAGACCGAACAAATCGGACCAAAACCTTAAAAAAGGACATAGCTTAAGATCCTCTTCCGGCTGAAGGTCCTAAACCTAATCTCCTCACAGCCCAAACAATCCGTCCGTCATTAGATGCATGGGTGTTTCCTCCTCCCATTTTCACAAACTCTACAAAAGGGGTCAGGCATGAGTCCCATTGTATACAGATGTCTCCTTAAACCGCAATGCCCAGTGTGGAAGCCAACCAGATGCCTGAGAGAGGTCCGTGAAAGACATCCAATCCCGCTACTCAAAGCTCCGTCCGGACCCCCAATGAAGCTGTAGATGTAGTTTCTCGCAGCTACATAAAAAAAAAACTGAAGAAACTGCTCAGTAAAAATGCACTCCCGGTTAACCAACTTTCTTGAAACTCGGAATTTTGGCAAATACTTTATTTCTCATTAATTTTGTTTAGATGATAGAATTGTACAATCAACTATTATTATTATTATTCAAGAAAGGGGAGGGCAAAACCCTACGCTATCCAAGCCTCCCTGGGCCCATATAGCTACCCTTAAGGAATAACAACTACTGGGTCTGGAACAAAAGTGCAGGGCCCAGGTTTTACCCATCTAAGTTTCACCACAGACCGAACAAATCGGACCAAAACCTTAAAAGGACATAGCTTAAGATGCTCTTATTCCGGCCGAAGGTCCCTAAAACCTAATCTCCTCACAACCCAAACAATCCGTCCGTCATTAGATGCATGGGTGTTTTCCTCCTCCCATTTCACAAACTCTACAAAAGGGGTCAGGCATGAGTCCCATTGTATAGAGATGTCTCCTTAAACCGCAATGCCCAGTGTGGAAGCCAACCAGATGCCTGAGAGAGGTCCGTGAAAGACATCCAATCCCGCTACTCAAAGCTCCGTCCGGACCCCCAATGACCATCTTAGACTGCCGACAACCCACTGCACTCATTCCATAAGGATGAGTACTGCAAGGTCATCCACGTCTGAAAGCCTGACAAACATGTGCCAGAAGACACACCAACAACAGGCTCGGGACCAATGAAAGGGAAAGAGGCGCCAAATTTGGCAAACCTATCCACCTCCTCATTCCCAAAGATTCCCCATATGACCTGGAACCCAGACCAAGAAGCACATCCTTCAGTGAAGAAAGATCTTCCAGTCTTTTTAGAACATTCCAACACCAATCTGGAAGTGAAGACACATGGGCTAAGCGCCTTCAACGCAGCATATACTAAGAGCTACAATTTTTATTTGAAACATTTCTCCAAGAAACTTTATTTAAGGGTATTTTTGAGGGGTAGGGGTGGGGTTAGGTTTCCTGTGAAGTGCAATTTCCGTTTATTACACAATTATATCATCTAAATAATATTAATTAGAATTAAATATGTTATTGAAATTTCGAGTTTGAAGAAAATCGGATGACCAGACCTGCATTTTTACTGTAAAGTATTTTTCAGTTTTCTGCTATTTTCTCTCGAAAAGCTCCAACAATTTACTTTAAACACATGTGAACTATAATGAGGTACAACTTTTATTTGAAACATTTCTTCGGGTAAAGTCATTTAAGGGGGTTTTTAGGGGAAGGGTTATATTTTCCTCCAAAGTACTATCTCAATCGGTTATATAATTCTACTATCTAAACAAAATTAATTAGAAATAAATAGATTGCTGAAGTTCCTAGTTTCAAGAAAATTCTCAAACAGGAAGTGTGTTTTTACTGAACAGTTTTTTTTCAGTGTTTGCGATTTTCCCCATTAAAACATCGACGAATTTCATTAAATTTGGTATACTAAGTATAAGATCTGTCAATTACGATTTTGTAAACTGGAGTAAGAGAAAGTTGTGTGTGTGTGTGTGTGTTTCAAACCAGATTTTTTTTCTTGAGTTTTTCACGATTTTATCACAAATCAGAGCTTTAGGATGTTTGGCAAAACTTTCACGGCCATCCTTAATCCCGCTAACCCAGGCTATCATACCCAGCAACCATTGTTCTCGGCTCAAGATCCTACTTTTGACATGTGTTTGTTGGTGGAATAATGGAAATTAATCTCTCCTCATTCGTAATAAAAAATGCAAATACATTTCACTCACACTCATTCACTCCTTGGCGCTACAGCCCCTGTAGGATCTTGGCCTCCATCAACACACTTCCCCAATCGGATCTGTCCCTAGCTCTCCTCCGCCATTGTCTGATATGTAACCTAGCCAGATCTTCTTCCATTTTCTCTAGCCATCTCAGTCTTGGCCTCCCTCTAGTCCTACGACCACCAGGGTGGCCTTCATAGGCCTTCCTCCGAGCTCTCCTGTCCTCCATCCGGGCAAATGCCCTGGTACAATCCCATCAGCTCTGCATTCTTTCTGCTCCTATATGTGCCATTTTCCATTACTGGGCTATAAATAATTCGTAGCACTTTTCTTTCCAGCAGTGCAGTGCACATTCGTCAGCTGTAGTAAGCGTCCACTTTTCGGAGCCATATAGGAGCACAGGTTTGATAACGGTCCTATAAATAAGTATCTTGACCGTTCTTGACACATTTCTTTTCCGGAGAGTCGCGCTCAGCGCCCACAGGCACCTGTTAGCTGCTGCAATCCTGCTGCTAATGTCTTCCTTAATTTTGTATTTGGACGTTAGAGTTGCTCCTAAATACTGAAAACTCCTTAGGCCCTCAAAACAGTGTTGCGAAGCCTGCAGGTTGCCAAACCTTCTGGCCCTCCTTGTGGTTACCATGTACTTCGTCTTGTGACCGTTGCTTTTAGACTATACAAAACTGCACCACTTTCCAATTCAACGTACGCTTCTTTTAATGCTGCAGCAGACCTCGCGATGAGGGCCACGTCGTCTGCATAGGTTAGATATTGAATCGTCCTGTTGTAAATAGATCCATTCGCACTCGTCGAAATGTTTCGTACGGCCATCTCAAGCACTAAATTGAAGAGTACTGGCGAAATAAGGTCCCCTGCCTTAGGCCCTGACTTATAGGGAAAGCGCTCGATACCTCCCCCTGTACTATCACCTTAGCAACCGTGTGCCTTAGGGCCATTCTTACTAGTCTTATAATTTTAAATGGGACACCTAATTCTTTCAAGCAGTAACAAGTCCTGTGCGGGAAACAGTGTCGTATGCCATGTCAAAATCTGCATACAACTGGTGGAGATCTAAATCATTCTCATAGAACTTTTTTAATGCCGACCTCATTGTGAAAATATGTTCTGTAGTTGACCTTCCTTTACGAAACCCACACTGGTATTCACCCAAAACGTTTTCGGCAATTATGTTTATTCTCTCTGTGAGGAGACAAGCCAAGATTTTATACACCGTACCTAACAGCGAGATACCGCGGTAGTTCTCACACCTTAGCCTTCTGCCTTTCTCAAGTATAGGGCATATCAATGTCGAGTTCCAATCCTTCGGCATTTCTTTTCGCATCCAAATTGAAAGGATCAAATCATACACCTTTCCTTGTAGCAGCTCTCCACCATGCTTTAACATTTCAGCAGAGATTTTATCTTCCCCTGGAGCCTTATTATCTTTCATTGCCGCAAGGGCGTAATCAAAATCCTCTCGGAGAGGGCGGCAGCGCATCATCATCTAAGGGTATTTCCTCCTGTTCCAAATCCGCTTGTAGCCCACTGACATTCAACACCTCATTAAAATGTTGCATCCATCTGTTCAAAATCTCTTCTTTCCCACTTACAAGATCTGCAAATACGTACATTTGCTACAAAGAAATAATTTATTTTAACGAGAAGTAATACTTATCGGGGAGGGATGTACCCTTTTGCTTCTAGAGTGCTACCCAACGTGCCTCTAGAGGCTAACAAGAATTTATAAACAAGTATGCATTTCTTAAAAAATATATTCATAAATTTAACAAGCTGTTTTTTTCTTCTCAAATTCTCATTTAATTAATTTAATTAGTTAACATTAAAGAAATGAATTTGTATAATTCCTTTTCAAAATTTATGAATTCAAAACAACAAATTGGAGTAAATTTTAATAAGTTCCCATTGATGTAATTATATAAATAGAAGGCTAATTGATACAGTTCTCTATACTCAATTAATTATTGCAAAAAATTATTTTTATTTGTTTTTGGATTCCGTTTATTTACCATTATCGGCTCACACATCAAGGTTTTAAGTAAAAATCGCACAATCTACTTTCCTAATGGCTTTCACTGTTTTTGCTATTTTTTCAAAAACAATTGGGCAAACATAAAAAATTTTTTCAAAAGCACTTCATAATCTGTGCATATAATGTGTATATTCCTCCTCCTCCTAGTGTATATACTCCTAGTCCTGTAACTCCTAGTCCTGTCACTCCTAGTCCTGTAACTCCTAGTCTATAAAAGTGTCACTGCTAGTCCTGTCTCACTTTTATGTGAAAAAATTTTTCGGAGAAAACTCAATTATTGGAGAGTTGTTGGCGAGTGACGCCTGAGGAAACACATTATACTATTTCATTGGCTAGGTTTTCATTGGCGAGTGACGCCATCTTTGGAACTACACATTATACTATATAAGTGAATTAAAGTCCTCACGCGGTAGTCTAGGGGCTAGCGCATTCGCCTTTCGTACGAGAATTCAGGGTTCGACTCCCGTGAGGGCAAAGTTGGTGTTGACCTCTAGCATCGTGATAAAAAGTGGGAAGCTACGGAATAGTAGCGCCCTAGGTAGCGAAAGCCAGAACTAAACTGCGTGGGAACTGTTTCCCTATTCAAACGCCGTCTGGTAAGCCTTGCTCCTTCATGAGCTGTTGCACCATAGGGAAGAGAATTAAAAACATTTAAAAAAAAAAAAATCTGGTATGAAACACTCACACGACATTCTTTTACTCCTTTAACTATATAGTAAAAAATGACGAATTTTTATTGAACATCAAATTCTTATTATCATTTACTTGTACGGCATCTTACTTGATCAAAATGCAGTTATGGGGGAGGGGGTGGGGTTAGGTTTTCATTTAAAGTGCTATTTCAATTTATTAAAAAAATTCTATCATGTAAATAATGGTAATTAGAATTGAATATGTTGTTCAAAAAAGAAAAAAATCGGATAACCGGAAGTGCGTTTTACATGACCACTTTACTAAATGATTTTTTTTTTCACTTTTTCGCGATTTTCACAAAAATTGTCTCCGACGATTTTCTTGAAACTTCCTATATATAAACTAAACATACAAAGATCTACAATTTTTTATTTAAAACATTTCTCTTGGGAAAATTCATTTAAGGGCACTTTTGGAGGTGGGGGTGGGGTTATGTTTTTCTCTAAGGTAACTTAACATAGCTGATTATACAATTCTATCATCCAAACAAAATTAATCAGAAATAATAGATGGCCAAAATTTCGAGTTTCAAGAAATTAGTAAACCGGAAGTACCGCTTTTACTGGACAGTTTTTTTTTTTTTTTTTTTTTTTCAGTTTTCGACGAATTCATTAAAGTTGGTACACAAAACTATAAAATTTGTCAATTATAATTTGAGAACTGGAGTAAGAGAAAGTTGTGTGAGTGTTTCACACCAGATTTTTTTTTTTTTTTATTAGGAGCATTGTATGAATACCAAATCCGGAAATGCCACTTTACAGAACATATTTTTTGAGAATTTTGAATTCTTAAAATCGATTTCAACGATTTCCATTTTCAAACTTTGAATGTTAACTCTCTCTCTATATATATATATATATCACTTTTATTTGTAATGTTTTTTGAGGTAAAATTGAATTTTGAAGGGTTTTTGGGAGCCTGTCAGTTAGATTTAAATTAAAATTTACCGACACCGTGTTTGTTGGTTGTGACAGAAGGCGCCCACTATGTCTATTCAGGTAGATATATGTAAGCTAGGGGTTTATATAGAATTTTTATTTATTTATTGCTACACCAGCGATTACGCTATAAGTAACAACGATCACACAGTAATCATTTAAGCATGCCCGCACACACTCGCGCACATGCAAACTCCCGAGGGGGAAGCTACCCAGCGGTAACACTCCCTATAATACGCAAAGCTAATTGCTCTTATCACTTGCGGAAAGAAAATCACTAGGCCATTGGCGTTTTAAACGCCTTGCTGGGTTATCTGGAATAGTGAGGGATGCTAAACGACAGATTAAAGCATTAGAATGGGATTGCAGGGATTGATGGAATTTGTTTATATCGGATTAGTGGCAATTAGACTGACAAAAGGAATTTCCATGACTCTATGGATGGTTAGGTTGGAAACATAGAAGGGGGCATTTACGATTGTACGAAGGATTTTTGATTGAAGGGATTGTGGTCTATGGAGATTAGAACGTTAAGTTGAACCCCATAGTTCAATACCCTACGTCCAGATTAGTTTCAATATAGAGTTAATATATCAGTCTTTTGTTGTCTAGAGAGAGATTAGATTTATTGTCAAGTAGTCTTTTCAATAGCCGATAGCGTCTGTTAAGTTCAATCATTTTTGAATATGTGGATGGATCCGCAATGCTGGATAACATCTGGTATTTTATCCGTCGTAGCATGCATACGACGCATACGTTCTTCCTGACCGGTTTCGGATTTTCATCCATCGTCAGAGCAAATTAATCAAGTTCGTGTAGAGAGTTCACTTCAACGTAATGCTTCTGTTACTTGTTACTCACACTTCAATGAAGTAACAGAAACGTTACGTTGAAGTGAACTCTCTACACGAACTTGATTAATATGCTCTGACGACGGATGAAAATCCGAAACCAGTCAGGAAGAACATAAATATGCATGCTAAGACGGATAAAATACCTGATGTCAATCATTTTTAATCGTGTATGTAGATTCCAGTTAAGTCTCTTGTCTATGAACAACCCAAGGTAGCGAGGACGACATTAGTGGGTGGGATAGGAATTTAGTTGTAGTAGATTGGGGAGGAGAGTGATGCGGCGGAGGGTGAATGTGATGTTTTGGAATTTGGTTTCATTTAGTTTAATTTTCCATTTTTTGAACCACAATTCTAGGGAAATGAGGTTGACTTATAGATTTCTGTGTGATATTACTGGATCACGATTAGAAGAGAGAATGGCTGTGTCATCTACGTAGGTGAGGAGAATGGTATCTGGATGGGTGGGAATATCCGCTGTATATATGGAGTGCAGGATTGGGCCAAGTATACTACCTTGCGGAACGCCTGCTTCGGCTTTCCAGATAGGAGAGAGAGATGTACCGATTTGTACTCGAAAGTATTGGTCGGTCAAATAGGAGTTTAGGATAAAATATAAGGTGAATGGGAGGATGCCCTTATGTTTCCAGAGCAGACCTAGGTGCCACACCCGGTCGAAGGTTTGTTGCACATCAAGAAAGACACCCGAGCAGCAACACTCTTTCTTCTCAAGGAAGGATGAGATGGTGTCTACAAAGCGATGACACAGCTGTATTGTAGCATGGTGATGTCTGAATCCACACTGGTGATTGGGGATAATACTGGAGGATTCAATTATAGGGAGGATGTGTTTAAGGATTACAGAATAAAAAGTGGTAGGCCACCTCAACTAAACTTTTGTCTTACAAGCATTGCAATTTTAAAGCAAAATTGTAAATTAAATTGTATTAATTGCAGTAAGAAAAAGTCGTGTTGAGTGTTTCACACGAGACTTTTGTAAATGTGCATCTTTCCATATTACTTTGGAATCGAACAGTTATTCAAATGTTTATTATACAGGGGCATCATCTCTTCCAGTATCGTTAAAATAGAATAATATAGTACAAGAAACGTTTAAAATTGTGGATATATCACTGTGCAATAAAGAGTGATCCATATCAAGAAATCCATGTGGGGGAAGTTCATGTTCAAGCTGTAGTAAGTATAGCTGGACAATTTAGTTTGAGTCTAAACGGCTGATTAGCTGTTTTAGGTCCGCTCATTGTAAAAGTTTCCTAGTAGCTGTGATGTCATTTAACTCCGCCCCACAGGTCTCACAACTAACTTGCCGAGCTATACATATACTATACAAATCAAAAACATTTCCACAAGTACAGTTTTCTAAACATATTCAATTGTAAATTGATTCAGTAACTTGAAATTTAAAGTCACCTCAAAAACTGTTAAAATCAAGTATTCTGGAGAAATGTTTTTAAAAATAATACGTTTTTCATGTTTGCAACTACATGCTACAACTTTTATTTTAAATTTTTTCCGTAAAATCATTTTAAGAGGGTTTTGGTGGGCGTGGGGGGGGGGTTAGCCTTTTCTCTAAAGTAACATTTTAATATATATATTATACGATTCTATTACCCATAAGAATATCTTGTGCTGACAAAATTTCGTGTTTGAAGAAAATCGGTTTACCAGAACTGTGACTATTTTGCCTTATTATATTTTGGAAGTAGATAGAGTATAAATCGGTTATAACGAACTTCAGGGGACTGTCAAATTTTGTCCATTATAAGCGGTATTCACTATAACCAATATATCGTTTATAGCGAACAGTTCGTTATATCTGAACATCACATCCAATGCATATATATATGTGTGTGTATGTGCATAGTGAAGTTTTCATTATGCGCAAGTAATTTAAAAATGATTTTTTAAGGTTTCTGAGGAAATTCATGATTCTAATCTGTTAAAGGCATTTATTTACATACATATGCAATCCATTATCTTTTTTTTTTTTGGCGTTTGGCCTGCATTATTTCTAGTGTAAATTTTTTTTCAATTGCATTGAAGATAGTCAAGAAAGCTTGTCCTTCGTTGATATTTGGGTCATTTGTACTAAAAAAACTTACGCAATTTTCCACAGGCTGCGGAGAGTGGTCCGACAGTCAGACGGTAAAACAGGCCCATCTCGTCCGCATTAAAAATTTGATGTTCAGTGTAACCACCTTTAATTTTAAGCCAGACATTTTCAAGCCAGTCTCCAGTCAAACTCTGTTTAACACAAGCTGACTCACCTGAGATTTTGCCGAAGACTATGTCCATACCGAGCACGAAATCTTGGTATCCATAACGTGCTGCATGTGAAATTTTCTGTTTTTAAAAAGAGAAGCTAGCTCATTCACTTTGGCCTGAAGGTTAGGACTATTAATGGGTATGTTGTTCGCCTCGTTGTTGTTTGAATCAACTGAAAAGTGCGGTGTCCAAATCATTGTCTTGAGAGGCTCGTATTTTTTTTTTTAACTTTATGTCACTTGTTTGAATTGTTCAATTATCTTCTCTTTGTTTTTAAGAATTCCCGATATAGTGGAACGAGATGTCCCCATTTCACTCGCGATACTACTCACACAATCTCCCGATTCAATTCGAGGAAATTATTTCGAATTTTCCGACAATAGAAAATGACTGGCGAGGCATTGTCATTTATTAACAAAATCAAACTGAGTGTCAAATGTATGTTTTCCAAGACTGTAGAAATTGTAGAGTTTGAAAAGTGGGGAAATCATTCCTAGAATTAATTTGGCAGCTGTGTTTACACTCACTTCCTGTCCACTATAACCGAACAGCAAACAGTTCAAAGAATCCTGGAATATGTTCCTTACAACCAATTTGTATATTATAAACGGTTTTACGTTATAAACGACTCCCTATGCATTTGCTACTATGACATTTCACGGCACCGGAGATTTTGTACGTTACAAACGATTGTTCCTTATACCCGGTGTCGTTATATACGATTTATAGTGTATGTACATTTTCAATTATATAGGATATTTGTGACTTGGAATACCAATATAAATAAATAAATTAATCAAAACTATGTGAAACTAAGTTGTGAGAGAAAATTGTATGAGTGTTTCACACCAGATTTTTTTATTTATTTTTTTATTACGATAATGGGTAATTTAAACAGTTTAATTTTAATTTTAATTTGCTATAGTTTAAATAACACGATTGCAAAGTTCTTGTTTTTTGTTTCATTTATAATTCAGGAATTATTTTTAGGGGATCCTGTAAAGTTTTAGTGGTACTAGAGTACTGCCCAGTTAGGTAGGAACTTAGCGACAGTGTAACTAACAGAACTGACATTATCTCTAACAAAGATGTGCGTGCAAATTTGGGCGGCTGAGTTTTCTCAGTACTGTTTGTCTGTCTGAAAGTTTTTTATTATTTTACAGGCATTTAATATGTTTACCACACCTTACTGCTGGAACTGCAACTATTCCGACCATGTCAAATTCTCATAATTGAGTTTTTTACCAGAAATAAATGAAAAGTAGTTTTTAGTATATGGTCTGTGTGTTCGTGTGTTCATGAACATATACACACATGTGTGAATCGAATGGTCAGCTTAACTCAGTAATGGAAAATAGCAGAAAGCTGAAACTCGATATGTTGTTTAAATGTGTAGGGGGGGTGGTTACTAGAGTTTTGGGATATATTAAAATAAACATTTTTTTTATATTTTATAAAAAATTATATAAGACTGAAAGTTTTTTTGTTTTTTTTGAGGGTTCTGTACTGCGACCATTATTTTGATCTATTGTACTCCCTCTGTTGCCGAGGGTGAGCTGGCTCATCTACAGCACCCCCGACAGGTTGCGCTCTCTAAGGAATCCCAAAATCCTGGAACATTTTAGGGTGGATATTTCCTCCTCTCCTATCTGCTAACAGCCCAGACTACTAAATCTTCTTTGAATGGCGGCATCACAGTCTGTGAGGAGATGTATCGGAGTTTCCTCTATTTCTTCACAGAATCTGCATGTGCCATCATCTTCTAGGCCAAGCTTCCTCAGATGTCTCCTGAGTCTGCAATGCCCCGTAAGGAATCCCGTAAGAATACGGATCCTGTTCTTACTCAGATTGATGCAGTCTTTCGACCTTTCCTGGTTATCTAGCCTGCCTCAGTCCCGACATGGTGTCCAGAGACGAGCTCCACCACCTCCTCCTTCCTGATTTCTTCTAAGAGTGCTTGGTCACTGACTCCACAAAAGGGCTACGGCCCAATGAGAGGAGATACAGCGCCTTCTTTTGCCAGGGTGTCGGCAACCTCATTACCTTCCACACCGACATGGCCTGGCACCCAATATAGGGTAAATTTATTTCTACTGCCTAGGTCATTAAGCTTACCTAGGCACTCCCATTCCATTTTAGAATTGATAACATGAGAACTCGGTGCTTTAATGGCCGCCTGACTATCGAATAGGATAACTATCTCCTGATTCCGATATCCTCTGTCAAGGTTCATCTGAACACACCTTCCAATAGCGTGAATTTCCGCCTGGAAGATGTAGGAAACCTAGCCATGGGTTTCGAGTATATGATTCTAGGCCCAAACACTCTGGCTCCGGTTCCTTCGGGGGTCTTAAAACCATCTGTATAACCACTTAGTGCATGCTTGCTAATACTAGCGAGGGCGGATCCTTCGCTCCACTCCCTTTTCGTACTTAGCTTCGTAGAAAAATTCCTAATAAAGCTGTATTTCTTAGTCATACTATCTCTAGGAAGGATCCAGGGGAGGGAGCCGACAGAAGGAAACGTCCCTCCCTAGAGCTTAGCCCATATCCCCCACACGCCCTCCCTAGAGATTCTGAGGAGGGTTTCCTTCGCCAACCTTTTCCACCACTAGATGGAGCGGTGTGAGATTGAGAATGACCTCAATCCTGGCCGTGGGACACGTCCTCACTAGACTGAAAGAATTAAATCAAAGTGAAGAAATTCGAGGATACTTATATATTTATAAATTTAGAATAAATTCAGTTTAACGCATATTTACTTTACAGAATGGAATTTTCCAGTTTTTTACAATTTTCTTGAAAGCGGCCCCAACGATTTTTGTTTTAAACTTTGTATATGGACTACACACAGGAGAACTTCATTAGTTGTAACATTTAATTGCAAAGAAACTATCCAACTATATTTTCTAATTTTTGGTTCCAGTTAATTAACCAGTAAATATCAGTTGAAAATATAGTTAATTACTTGTGTAGTTAAATGGTACCCAACTGTGCCAAACATACATATATCGTATTACTTTTATTTGAAATATTTTTCTCGGAAATGGAGCTCCTTGGTGGGTTTGAGGAGGAGCTGTTGCTTTAAGGCAATATTGGTACTTTAAAGCTTTCACTTTCCATTTAATGCTTAGCTGTACCCCTAATTCTCTAGTTCAGCTGGAAATACGGAGTAAATCCACTAAAAGTGCCTGTATTTAAAGCCATGATCTCCTTGGCAATTAAAATTTTAGTGATGAATGAGTCACGCTCACCCAGAGTTGGGCAGTAATTAATTACATGATTATTTAATTACCCCTTCAATTACATGAGGAAAATTGGAACATACTTTCAATAGGAAAACAGTTGGAATGGTCCAAAATATAAAAATAACTGGTTCCAAAGAACAATTACACTGAAGTAATTGTAATATCCAATTACAATTACTGTAATAGTTTTTAAGTAATTGCAATTCCTTCTTTCAATTACTGTAATTGTAATTGAGGCAGTCAATTTGAATCTCTCAATTACTCAATTTGAATACAATCACAGAAAAAAATTGAGTAATTGAACAAAACTAAACTCTGCCACATTTCCATTCAATAATAATCTCTTGGGTTAAATAAATTCGATCTCTCAATTATCATTAAAAATTGGCCAAAATTTCAAGAGAATTCAGTCTCTTAAATTTTGTACCAAAAAAAAATTTTAGAAGTTTGAAATTTTTTTGTAAAATGATTTAATTATTATAATTTTGGGAGATCGATTTTTTTTGACCCAAGACATTGTTGAGTGTAGACAAGGCCAGGTTTCCTAAAAATTAATTTGGTGGATCGACGATCTCTAAATTTAATTTAGGCTCCTGAGAAGGAGTAGGCTTCTGCACTTGAGAAGACTCCGGAAGCCAATGACCATAGATGTTGACGCGCCCTAAATTAAAAAAAAAAAAAAGAAGCATTTAACAATAATATTTCTCAGTAGAAATTACATTGTTAATGTAAGTAAATTTATTTCATATTATGAGTCAGAATTTCATACATAAAAAACATTTTTTTCTAACATATGACTTTTTTCATTTCTTTTTTTACTGTTGACTAATATCTAATTACTTTTTTTAGTGCCATTTCGGCGTTAATAATTGTAATTAACAATTACAATTACTTGGAATTGCAGAAGTAGAATTACATGTAATTGTATTTGGTAATTGAATTACTTTGGCTTAACCAGTAATTGCAATTGTTTACCACAATTACAATTACAATGATTCATAAAGTAATTGCAATTACCAATTACAATTAAATGTAATTGTAATTAAATTTCTGCAATTTCAAATTACAGTGATTGGTAAGTAATCGTAATTG
>JAAEAF010004772.1:0-63087 GCA_011037195.1 Triatoma infestans | reverse complement strand
AAACACTTTAACGAGAAAGGAGATGAATTACTTTAATGACGCTATAAAATAAAAAGTAAAAAACATGGACGCTTTCTAGGCGCAACATTTTTTTAAATTTCAATGCTATATTTATGAGAAATAATAAATTAAATAATTTCTAAAGATGAAATACGTTATTAATATTATTTTATATAAATAATTAATAGTATAAAATTATTTAAAAGGGAAAGGATTAGCTCAGTGGTTAGCGTACTGGTTTCCCACGCGGAGATCCCGGGTTCGAGTCCAGCTGTGCTGCTCTTAAATTTTCTCTTCCTAAGAATCTCTACAGCTCACTATCCGGTGAAGGGACAGTGTGTTTGTAACGGGAGAACACTGTCTGGCAGCCGGCAGTGCACTGAGAAAGCTCCGGGCACCAATGACCATAGATGTTGACGATTAAATTTAAAAAAAAGTAATAATGAATAATAAATTATGTTAATTGATATAGAATACGGTTTTAGAAGTATTAAAAATTACATTATTACCGCTTAAGATAATCTAAACAAATTATAAACTTGAACATTCATAATCAAATATTAAATATTCATAATTAGAAGAAGTTTTACTCTCTTTGAAATTTCATCCCAGGAAAGTGTATTTAATTAACTGTATACATAAAACCATACATAAAAGTAATCATTGTGATTGTATTGTTTTGATTTATAGTAATTAGGAATGATTTGATGTAAATGTTTAGTTTGTGCAATATTTAGTTTTATTTAGCTTACGAATAGTATTTAGCTTTCATCACTCTCTTCCTAGAAGCCTCTAAAGCTCACTGTCCGATGATGAACAGGGTAGTTTATACCGAGAGAACACTGTCTGAAAGCCGGCAGTGAACAGAGAAGGCTCCGGGTACCAATGACCATTGATGTTGGCACACCTTAAAATTAAAAAAAATATATATATATTATTTACATTATGCTGCTATAATAGCAAGAGAGAATTACATCAGCAAGAGAGAGCAGACAGACGAGAGAATTAAGAGAGTGAAGACAGACCCTCTCTGGTACTCTCTAACTTAAGCAGGCTAGAGTGGGAGAACCTGTATATAAGCCGGTGAGAATCTACCTAAGGGAATATCTATCTAGCAGATTCAACCATACATCGCATCGTGTCATATACCTTTTATTCTATAAAATCATTACAAGTCCAGTGCAGTTTCTGTAAACTTATACCTATATTATAACAGTGTCTTCATATCTCGTCTAATTAATCAAATCTAATTTCTCTCCTCATCAACTCCATTATACTACTTAGATAATATTAACGTCAAGAAACAGGTTTCTCTGAATTAAAATACAAAATGAATTACTGAAAAAAAATTTAAATTTCTTCAATTATTAATATAAAAGATCTGGAATGAAACTCATGTTTTTCTGATCGAATTCTCACAGCTTTGAAACTCTCACAGAAATTTTACTTTACTGTTTAGTTACCCTTAACTCCCAGAAAAATAATTCAAATGAAAGTATTAGGACTATGATTCTGTAGATAGTCGATGAAGTTTGATCATGTTCGGTGATAGTTGGTTAAGCATTTTCGAGACAATCTCTAAAAATAGCGGAGTGTTAACAGAGTGTTACCGAAACCTTCTATTGGATGGTGATGCCCAAACTTGGTTTTGTATACTACCACCGCAACTAACACGAAGTATTAGGCAAAATCCATCAACCGGAAGTGCGTCATTAATGAATGAGTTTTTTTTTCAGTATTCACGATTTTCTCAAAATTGACTCGAACATTTTTTTTTTTAAACTTCTTACATATATGTGTATAATGCTGGGTAAATTGCAAAATATATATATAACTTCGTTTAGGTATTTTTAACTCTAATTCGGAAATATGACGACATTACAATACTTCGTTTAAACAAGGTCAAGAGAAGGTAAAAGTGGAATACGAAGAATATAAAAATAAGAATTTAAAATCTAATTTTTTTGTACAACACTTATTCTCTTATTTTCTTTATTTTGAATTCCCTTCTTCTTATATAATTAATATAAAAATATTTGTTGAACGCTGATATATTATGTTATGAAGAAATTTGAGTGAGGTTTGGTCAAGAAAGAAATTTTTATTATTAATATTATTATTTTGTTTGTATTTTACAATTTCATTAATGCATTGTAGTAGTTCCTCATTGTATTGTATTTTAGATTAAAGCCTTGATAAAGACCGGAAACTCTGTCGAAATGTTGGCATAATTGAAGGTTTCTTTCTTCGATCGATTCTCACCACATTTCTTCATAACATATATCATTAATTTTTAAAATAATAACTTATTTTTACTTTACACTCTCATTTTATATAAATGAAGACGATGTTGTTAAATAAAACAGATTATGAGATTAATAGTTTAGTCATTGTTGATTGCCTTTTGATTACCACATTGTAAAGCGTACTACCAGGGTGTTGTCAAGTTTAATTAGATAAGTAACCTTGGAGTTCAAATGGGAGAGGTTGATAGGTCATCTTGTGGGGTGAAAACCTTGCTGGTGCATTTATTACTTTTTCTTTTAATATGGTCAGAAATAGGTAAACTCTTGATCCTTATTAACCTTTTTTACTTTTTTTCTTTAGAAGGATTTCGGATTTTATTAAAACATGATTCCTTCCAAAAAAAATGAGAGCAATTTATTGAATATTATTTATAAAAGAATAATATTCACTTTTTAGACATTGTTTTCATGCTCTATTGTTTTATGTTATCTTTATTTTTAATAGAATGCAATGGTAGGTAATAATTGCAACCATCTTTGTAAACTATATATTTAAATATGCCTATCGATTTTTGATTACTCTATGATTATAATTATTCAATAATTGAACGAACCATTATATACATCTGCATGTTTCTCGCCGAGACTGACACTCTTAAAAAAAAAAACAAAGTAACTTGTACCATTTCTAAATGATTAACAATTTTCGTTTCTCTTTTGTTTTTTTGGTTCAGAGTTTTCTTTTGCTATTGTTAAAGGCAGAATAGGCACATTAAATTAACATGGATTTTGTTGACAATATATATTCTTTTAGTATATTTATTCTTTTAGTATTACATCTGTTACAAGCTTAATTATATAAATTTTATAATTGTGGACAAATGAACGAAACTGGAATGGACAAATCGCTCAGTAATGACATTCCAATTGTTCTCCAATTAAGTACGTGGGGGAGTGACATTTTTGGTCTTCAAATAGAGTTAATAGTATTAGTTTGGGATGCTAGTTCGCGGACAAGAAGATTGGTATGAGATCATAATTTTTTTTTACTTTTTTTATTTATTTAATGACATCTATGGTCATTGTCGCCCGGACTTTCTCAATGCACTCCTCTCCTCCGGATAGTATTCTCTCGTTACAGACAGTTCACCGGACAGTGAGCAGTAGAGGCTTCTAGGAAGAGAAAATCTAAGGAAGAAGACTATTGGACTCGAATCCGGGATCGCCGCGTTGCTAATCCAGCGCGTTACCACTGAGCTAATCCACTGCCAGAAGGTGATACCCATGACATAAGAGGATAAGCAATTATGAAATTTGTTCTATCGGAATGAGATTTCTTCTCGCACTTATAGAATATTTAAATTTGTAAGTTAGATTGTTTGTCGATTAATTGTATTTGAATTTTTTTAAAGTAGAAGTAGCGCCCATAGTTTAAATCTTCTATAGATTCCAGGTGAGGCATTGGTCTATCTAAGCACCGAACTTTTTGTACGGAGTGTTAGGATACATTGCCATAATAAACTGGAGCAATTTATTCGTCGGAGTGTAAAAGAAATGGTTTTGCTTTTTTAAACACTGATTCTGTTACCTATTCGGTGAACCATTTTTGAATTGAATTCAAATGAGCCTTTATACGGGTAATTGCTATTAAGAGGTCTTTATGTGTGGGCATAGTTGGCATTTCAGCAGAATAAATGAAGTAAAGAAGGCGTCAAAATACACCAAAATAAACTAGGGGAACACTAGCAAATACATGGAAATTGGAAAAGGATAATCTGTAGCTGATCAGCGGTCAGCCAAGAAGAATTTCAGCTTCTACATCAAGCCCAGAGCTCAATTCAATCGAATGCTTGCGCCCTTCAGGAAGGCATCTGCGCAAGATTTTTATAATAAATAATAAATAAATAAATAAGCCTTTGTTTAAAAAAAAAAAAAAGAAGCAAAAATACAAAAAAATATAATCAAAAAGAAATATAAGCTTATTAATTTCAATGCATTGAAACTAGGCTCATTTCTAGGCAAAGCCCTCTCCCAGTTTTTTCCGTTCTTCTTGTCCCAAGCTGTCCTCAACCAATTGACGCCGCATTCTGCCATCAGTTATGCACTATCTTATGTGTTGCCTTCCTCTTCTTCTTTTCTGGTATGCAGTGGAAGCTACACCGTGGTTGTTCTTTTGTCTCGCGTTGGATATCCAACTAAACGAGCAACATCAGTCGCCAACTTAGCCTATTTGTACTAGGCCACGCGATGTGAAATGACTATTTTAGCCGAAATTCATGGCAGAGGTTAAAAAGAAACATTTTTTTCTACCTTTAACCATTCTATAACCAAGTCAAAATGGAGTATGCAAAGTTTATTATAGGTATATTTAGATTTACGCAGAAGTTTATTTATTGAGAAATAAATAGATGTTACTTAAACATGTCACATGCTAATATTGATATTTTCACCGTACATAATATGGAACATATTTAATATGTCAAAAATATGTAAGGATTTTTTTTTTTTTTAAATTGTGATTTAAAAACATATATATTTGTTGGCTCAGATATATCTGATGAAAGTGCTATGATGTAAGTTATTACCAAAAATATTGTTGTACAATTTTAATATAACTAATATTTAGATTAGAAAGGAAAGATCGATAATTTCATTGTTTTCTTATGGTGATGTTTATGTAAAAGGTATTGCCCATGATCTTAGATGAAGTCATACGATGAGTGTTTGAAGCCACTATATTATAATGAGTGGTGGTCTATAACTTTCACTGACAGACTTCTCTGTCATACTCTCTCTCTCTCTCTGTTTTATATCGGAAGAGAGTCAACTGGAAGGTGGATGTGGTCTCTCAGTTCTTCCCCGGCTGTCTTTCTAAACAGGCAAATTATTCTATTTTTTTTTTATATTATTATTTTCTTGCAAATACGCCACAAAATAACTTTAAAAGGCACTATACTTTTACTTTAAAACTCACAGTTACTTCTCCCTTCTCTTAACAATTTTTTTTACAATTATCTTCATTGACTAGTATTTATATGATTGGTAAAGTGCATGACGTAATTACAGTGCAAGCATTATTGATACCAATACTTATAATGAAAAACAGTGTAAAATAAACCGAGTGTTTAACCAAGTCACAACAACATTTATCTTGATATAGTACAATTAATACGTGTTTACATTTTTCCAAATTAAATGAGATTCCTTATCCATGGAACTGATTAGATGTATACTTAAGGAAAGAGTTCATTTAACAAACATGTGTTTATGTGCAAGGATTTACCTCATTATATCTGTGAGTTTTCTTTTTATGTAATATTTTTCTATAAATAGCTCATACAAACAATTGGAAATGGTTTTAATAAATGTATATTTATTAATAATTCGATTATAAAATTATACTTTCAGTTAGTTTGCTTTTCCTTAATCGTCTGTTTACGTTTTTCTACAAATTACATTGCTCTAGGAGATTATTTTGAAATTGCAGTTAATCATTTCTTTGGCAATATATAATTTGAAAATTGTTTAGAACTTTATTAGAATTGTCGTCTAATAAAGTAATACCTAGTTCACAGTATGGATTGTTGGAAATAGTATGTATTTGGAAACTTTAGATAAAAATAAATGTTATCTAATATTAATAAATTAATATTGAGCCAAAATTAAGGAATATATTATATGTTTTACAAAAAAGTCATGATGAATCAGTGATATTGCTTAGAATGATTAATATTTAATTTACGGTTACTGATTAAGTTCGTAAAATTGCAAACCTATCAAATTAGAAATTGAATTTTTTTTTGCAGAAATACCACAAATTTCCCTTACATGTGAAAAAAACTTCCGCCGACTGCATTTTTTTGTTTTCCCACAATTTTCTTGAATACGATCCCAATGATTGACAGTACTTTAAACCTTTCAAAGTTTGACTACAAGCTTATAACAAAATGAATCCTATTTT
The DNA here is from genome assembly GCA_011037195.1 of Triatoma infestans. Taxonomy (NCBI): domain Eukaryota; kingdom Metazoa; phylum Arthropoda; class Insecta; order Hemiptera; family Reduviidae; genus Triatoma; species Triatoma infestans. Next base: position 56,880 of record JAAEAF010004772.1, on the reverse strand, counting down.
CAATGCAGTTGATATTTGAGGTCTTGTAGAATGTATGGCGATGTCTCTTAAGTGCACTTTCAATATGTTTTAAAACATTAATTACATTTCTATTTTCCCTTAATATTTAGTAGATAAAGTATTGCGATAATGTCAAATTTTTCTAAATACAGTTGTAAGTCAGAAATACATTTTTTTAGGTCCCCCCGGAATATGAAAAATAATTTTTTTAGAGAATGGTATATGTGCATGCTTGCGTGCATGAGCAAACTAGCTTAAAAATTGAAAAAAAAATCGCATGACACTCAAATTTGGTATTCTGCTTAGCTTGACAGGGAAGTTTCTGCTAAAATCCATTAACCGGAAGTGCAACATGACTTAATGGATTTGTATTCTTTTCATTTTTTTTTTCGCATTTCCTCGAAAACTGCTCTAATGATTTTTCTTTATAAACTTCATATTCTATCTAAACACATAAATGCCTATCACTTTTGTTTCAAACCATTTTACTTTCCGTTAAATAGATTTTTCATAGAGTTCTGGCGGAGCAGTAACATTAATCTTTGATATAAAATATACCACTTAACAATTTATGATTCTACTAATTAAAGATATATTTAAGTTAAATTATATTAAGATATAAATTAGAAGCATTACAAGAATTCTAAAAAAAAAAAAAATCGAAGAATGTTAACCGGAAGTGTGACTTTACGACAATATAAAACTGGTTTCTATTTTTTTTTTTTATGGCATTTTCTCAAAAACGGTTAAACCTATTTTTTCCTTTAAACTAGGAATGGTTAACGGCACATACATGGATCATTTTTAATTGAAAGTTGCACGAGGATCTGTCAATTAAATTTAAATTTAAATTAGCTTATTTTTAAGAGATTAAAAAAACTTCTAGCACATTTTTTTTTTATGGCCACTTAAATTAGTTAATTAAATAAAATGCAATGAGAAAAAGTCGCATGTGATTTGTATACCACATTATTATTCATGCTGTTCGAATATATTATCTACTTGGATATCTTCTTTCTTTCTGGGGCGCTACAGTCCTAAAAGGACCTGGGCCTCCTCAACCAGCTTCCTCCATTCCTCTCGATCATGGGCTCTTAAACGCCATCTAAGCACGCCCATGCTCCTCAGGTCTGCCTCCACATCATCGAGCCACCTCATACGAGACCTTCCTCGATGACGTCGACCCCTGGGAATGACATAAAGCATCCTTCTAGGCAAGCGTTCCACATGACCCAACCACCTAAGGCGTCCTTGCTTAATGAAGGCTACGAGGTTCGATTCCTGGTATAGATCCTTCAACACTACATTCGACCTAATCCTCCACCGATCTCGCTCCTTCACTGGCGAGTAAATCTTTCTAAGTATCTTCCTCTCCCAGACATTCAGAGCTCGCTCATCTTCCCTTGTCAATACCCACGTCTCACTTGCATAAGTAACTACTGGTCTTATCACCGTCTTATATACCAGTTGCTTTGCACGTGTAGATAACGCTTCAAAGCGCAACATATTGTGAATCGCGAAATAGCATCTATTGCCTGCCGCGATTCTCGCCTTAATGTCAGAGCTAACGTCATTCTGCTCGGTAACACCGCTCCTAAATATTTAAAGCTTTTCACCCTCGCAAATTTATAGTTCATCATCTCGATGAAATCTTCTTCTTTGCCCAGATTTCTTGCGGTTTTCATGTATATTGTCTTATCCGCATTTATTTGTAAACCGAGCTTCTTTTTCCGCTTCCTCAAACTCCTGAAAAGCTCAAGCTAAGGCATTCATAGTGCGCGCCGTTTCATCGGCGTAAGCCATATGCTGAGTGAGACGATTGTAAATAGTCCCATGTGGGTTTGTGCGAATGGCCCTTATTGCTAGTTCTAGGGCCATATTAAATAGAATGGATGAAAGAGGATGCCCCTACCTAAGGCCTGAGTTTATCTCAAACTCCTCCGGACAGTTTTCCCTGAATCTTTACACGGCATCTAGTGCTTTCTAGAGTCATTCTGGAGAGTCTACTTAATTTCTCCGGTATTCCCAAGGATCGAAGTCCCATCCAGAGTCTATTTCTGTCCACATTTACTTTGATATATAGTAGGTTAATTCAAGAAGGAAAAAAGTCGCAGGAAATCTTACTACTATGAAAGGGACTCGATGAAAAGTAGGTTTGGGCTAAAAATGGCCCTTATAGGGGAATCTGCTATTTATTAAATTGCTTTTAAAATACTATTTCCATACTTGTACATAATTAATAATTTCATATCTTGCTTGACATTAAGGGCAATAAAAAAAAAAAATACAAAAATCCGAGTTAATATGAATTAGAATTTGAGAATTGCACTAAAAGACAAATTTGTTTGAACTTTTTTATACTAAGAATAGAAAATAAAATTTCTATTTCATGAACACTTAAGTTATTAAAATTAAACAATAAAGCATGAACAATATTATTCTTGACTAGAAACACGAAATTGTTTACCATCATTCCGTGCACTAAAAGTTTTTTTTATATTGCTCCATGATCCGCTCTCATCTTGAGTTCTGTTACCTTTCTGGTCTCCTCCCCAATTTATGCAAAACAAATTAAAATGAAAGAAGGAAGACAAAATAAATCTATAAATTTAATAGCCTTTAAACTTAATAAACTGAAATCAGAAACAAATTATAATAACATTAGGAATCAGTTTAAATTTATTAAGCTGTAAAAACAGAAGAACATTGAATGACACATTATTATTATTATTATTATTATTATTATGCTATATAATCCTCGCCTTAATAGACAATGAAAATTTACTACCTTCCATCACATTTACCATTGCAATCTATTTTCTTTAAATTTTACCAGACATAACTATATATCCTATAGCTCCACAATTTCCAGATCATTCCGTCTTCTTAAGACTTGTATCTGATAAACTAGACATTTTCAAAGTGTCAGTTCAACAGTTTAAAACTAGATAAATAAATATATATTAAAAACATAAGTTTATATCATTAGACCTATAGTTTTAAAGCAATTCATATTAGATGACATCCTTTATAGCAAAAACAATTTTGTTATCTTCATTAATATTATTTTAAAAATTATTATACTTTTAGGCTTTGATTTTTAAATTACGATTCATTACATTTTAAATTACTCGTACAATACATTTTAAATTTTAGGTCCTCACGCGATGGCCTAGTGGCTAGCACGATCGCCATTCGTGCGAAGAATTCAGGGTTCGATTCCCGTGAGGGCAAAGTCGGTGTTCACCCAGCATCATGAAAAAAGTGGTAAGCTACAGTGAGTAGCGCCCTAGGTAGCGAAGGCCGGAACTACGGCATGGGAACTGCGGCGTGCTTACCACACGCCCCCCATTCAAATCGCCGTCTGGCAAGCGTTGGTCCCTTTTTTTTTAAATTTTAGTATTTTATGTAGATACTAGGAGGGCTCCGCCCTCCTACATGTACATGTAAATCTGGCCACAATAATCTTTATTAGTCGTAAGTGAGCCATAAAGAGATGTTGGAACAATACGGTTACTTAAACTAAATTTGAAACACAGAATTATATCCTAAGGGTTATTATTAAAAGATTGGAATGATATAAATACACAGAGCAAAACAGTTAAACTTTAAACCTTAATCAAGGGTTATATTAACCAACCTTGCCAAGATGTATTGCACTTTGGTAAAAATAATTTGTGTTAAAATAATTATTTGGCATGAACATTCTTGCATGATATGCCACTTATGCCTAACCGTCCGGCTGGAGACTTATCCCTTAATATTCTCCAGGAAATTCTGTATCAAATGGTGGAATCGCTTGAAAATCCGTCCCGCTGAATTTGCAAATAATAACGCATTTTAAAAAAAATCTTGACACAAAATTACTTACTTTTTTTTATATATATAAAAAAAGATATATTTTATGTTTGAAATGTAGCATTATCAAAGAGATAATGTTCAGATTTATTGCTAGCACTCGCCGGAAACAACCGTTTCGATTGGTCAGTTTTCCAACACACTTCAAGACACCTATTATTTCTAACAAAATCTAGATTTCTTCTACCTCATTTTCTTTCTTGTTAGGCCTCTCCGAAGTATTCGAATAACTATGGCCTAGAAATTTTACAAAAAATACGAAATAATCTGGCCTTTAATTTAATTTAGTTTATCTAATGTTAATTTCCTCAATTTTAATGTTTTCCATTACATCATTGTAACCAATAAATATCTTACATATCTTCTCAGTAAAACATTATTTTATTAGCAATATATTTCTAAATAATAAATTAAAAAGTAAAAGCAACGAAATAGTTTATTACATACCCATTAAAAACAATTTACCAAAAAAATGTAAATAAATCATTAAATATTCTGAAATATTTTGTAGCTATTCAAGTGAAAATTCAATGCGATAATTGTATATTTTCGAGGTATATTAAATTTTATATTGATAAATGTGATTATTATTACAACATATCAAATATTACAATTACTTTTAATAAGTAATAATGCACCTACAACCTTTAAATGTAAGAAAATCTGAAAGGTTATTTTTCTTTTACATTGAATGTTTTGTTAACTTTTATTCCTTTCTCTAATGAATTTCTATTAACGTGAATCAAATATTTAAAAACCACAGTCCTAAATACCATAAGCGCCTTGAAATAATAAGAAAGATGACGTGATACGATTGCTAATAACGGCCCTGAACTTCATTTATTAGAAAGCTTTCTTTTTTCTGATCGGAACAACTCACAGTTGTTTTAGGGCTAAATCCAGTTCTATTAATACCGCATTAATAGCTTCTTTTTTTATTTCCTGCTTTACATTTGTTTTTGTATTATATTTACTATTTTTATTGCAATAATTATGTCTCTTTCTACTTCCTAGTTTATGATTGGTGATATTAGTTAATTATGTACCACTTTATTGCTAATTTAAAAGTGAAATCGTCATAAATTGTTTTGTCTACCTATTGTTCCATTGACACAAAAGAGTTTTTTTTTTATTTAACGATTTAAAAAGTAATGAATACATAAAAACATTGGATTACTAAGGCACAAAAGGAAATAGTATAAATCTTAGTTTAAATAATTATAAATTTAAATTTAATGATTTCTTTCTCCTACGCCGATGAACTATAGGTTTGTCTGGCCATTATTCTTGATCTTGCGTATCTTATCTTACTCGGTAATAAAGAGTCAGTTCAACATCGCAACAATGTCTGAACAGAATCGAGAGCCGAACAGACCAAAGAGATGGTCTCCATTCATTTCTCCACTATTACAGAATGAGCAAATAGGTGTGGCAACAACCCTAATATCACGAAGAATAAAAGATGATTGCCTTCTTCCACCAACATACGGAATTTTTTATGAAAACAATTTCATATGAACGGATTACAATATTTTCCAATCTTAATTTCCACCGCCACATCATTTTTTCTAGGTTTTTTTCTTACGCCATTTCTTCGGCTATTCAGTGAATCTACGTCGCGCCGCCCAGAATAAAAAGGCTGGTCTGGCGACAGATTGTGTGTTTTTGTCTATATCATTAACACTAACAACCTCCTGCCCCCATTACTATATTAGCTATATCTTAAACTATTACATACCACTTTCAGTTATTACAAATTTCAAGTTTGATGAAAAATAAACAGTTGAATACACATGCTTCTATGACTGAAGTGTCTTGTTAGGATAATATATACAAATGTATATATATTTGTGCGTCAACATCTATGGTCATTGGTGCCCGAAGCGTTCTCAGGGTCTTTGGGCAGTGTACTCACGTTATGGAAGTGTACTCACGCTATCACCACCTGCAGTAGAGACTCTTAGGGAAGAGAAAATCTAAGGGCGGCACCGGACTCGAAGTCGGGTCTTCCGCGTTGGAGTCCAGCACGCTAATCCCGTCCTACTCATATGTTTCAACATAATATACATGTAATTTTTTTTTTTTAATAATTTAAGGCGCGTCAATATCTATGGTTATTGGCGCCCGGAGCTTACTCAGTGCACTGCCGGCTTCCGGACAGTGAGCTGTAGGGGCTCCTAGGAAGAAAAAAATCTAAGGGCAGCACAGCTGGACTCGAACTCGGGTCCTCCCCGAGTGGAACTAATCCTTCCTATAAAATAGGTATATTAATATATATATATTATTATATATATAAAATTCAGCATCCGTATGTTTGTACTGTATTGACTTGAAATTTTTACACAACGTTGCATTTCTATACAAGAGTGTTTATATATACTTTTTACTCCGAAGTTTCCACGGAAACAGGAACTTCTCCGAGCGTTTCGCGAGGTTGGTAGAAATAGACAGACTCAGACGCGTTGCGATGGTGGCTCACTCTCTGAACCTCTTTCTCAACTTATAAGTACCTCTATTCCGAACTTCCACGGAAACGGGAAATCCCTAGCTACAATCCGTCCAAACGGCCATATTGCGTTAGTACCTTCTTCAGGTATTGCTGCTACGTTGATGGAAGGAGGTAGAACAGCACATTCAGCTCTTAAACTGTCATGACTTAAACATGCACTTCACAGAAAACCCAATATGTAACATTTCTAAACATCAGGAATGGGAAAGGTTCTTCGGGCATGCAAAATCATTGTATGGGATGAGTGTACAATAGCTTATAAGAAGTCACTGGAAGCATTAGACCATACATTGAAAGACTTGCGAAATAATCAGGTTCCATTTGGTGGAGCATTGGTTTTACTAGCCGGTCACTTCAGGCAAACGCATCCAGTGATACCTAACACCCTTCAGTAACACCAGCTGATGAACTGCATGCCTGCTTCAAATATTCAACTCTTTGGAGCATAGTAAAAAAAAATTCATTTAACAACGAATATGAGAGTTCAACCTCGAAACGATCCAACAGCTGCCATATTTTCAAGACAATTACTCGAACTCGGTAACGGCACTGCTCCTACAAATCCGGAAACTGGAAAAACCACCTTCCCATCTAATTTCTTCAACATTGTACATTCAAAAGAAGGATTAGTAGATAGGGTATTCCAAAGCATCGAACCAAATTATCAAAATCACGCATGGTTAAGCCTAAAAATCAGATTGAGCCACAGCGAAGCGTGGCCGGGTTAGCTAGTATAAAATAAAAATAAATCTGCATGCACAAACTTAATTGATGACCCAAACTGAAAAATATTTTTTTGTAAATGATTTGTGTGTGTGTGATTAAACAGCAAAGCTAACTAATTCAATTTTCGGAATTGCTGACGGCAAGTTTCATGAATTGATTTATGATCGATCAAATAAAGTGTTTTCATGATATTTTTAACCTCTCTCAGTGGTGCAACTAATTTTATAATTTACTTTTTTTTATTTTCATTAACAGTTAATATGACTGTTTTATTTTATATACATTTATTCATGATATATACATTGGTGATATATTTTTTCCCCCCTTAGAATAGTAATTTTAATATACTAGAAATAATATTTAAGATATTTTACTTAAAATATTTCATCAGCAATCGTTGTAATAACTTTCTTGGATTTCTTAATAGTATCTTAACATAATCCAAGGTTTTATCCAATGAAATCTATTTGATTACCTTCTAAATTTGATTAGAGATATTTTTTCTACAATTCAACTGTAAAACCTCAATTTGGTTGTTTGCAATTTGTTTATTTCCATGTTTTCAGGGAAGGAAATCAAGTTTTGTGATTATTACATTTAGATAACCGTATTGCTTCCATTCTAATCGAAAATTGAATTCTAAAAAAAGAGAATAGATATTGTAATTTATAAAAGCTTTCATTCAAGCTGAAACATTCCTTTTATCGTAAGATAAATATTTTATATGTTAATACGATAATAGAATGAATTGCAGTAGCTACTAGTTTGTGCTAGCTGACCTTTCTGCCTTGCATCATTGAAAAATACATCATATTATTTATTAACACTATGATACAAAATTTTTATAGTAATTTCTTCATATAACGGTGACATATGATTTTTTTTATGACATGTGATATTTCACGATCTTCTTTAATATTTAAATTAATAATTTTATATTATGAATAGCTGTATATTATTGCTTAATATAAATTATGATATCATAAATAAATATTCTTCACAAAAGCACGTGCTAATATATTGGCTATACTATGCATATTTTCTATCAGAAAAGAATTGATTACTTTTACTAACTCTTAAGAAAGTCTCGAGATAAATAAATCTTCCTTTAACCAGTATGAGGGAATTTAAATATCGTCAGCAATTCCTGTGATACGTGCTTCTGCAGTCTACTTGCTTTTATCAGAGCAGACAGCACTGGGACTCATTGAAAATTAATGTAATTTCTTTCTTTTTTTTAATATTATGATAGTTTTCTTAATTATATTATTTTCTTTATTAATTACATTATTAAGATAATTATCATTATGTAATATGTATTTAAAAATTAGAAATGAAAATTAATGTAACAAAATGTACAGAATGAACACCGGCAGTGAGCTATTATAGATGCCACCAAGTGAGAGAAACTCTAAGAGCAGTATTGCTAAACAAAAAACAGTGAATTATTTATAACTTAGAATTTTTTATTTAAATAAAGCTCGATGAAAAAAAATTGTTTTGAATTTGCAATAATATCTTCTCACCATGCGAACCTAGTGAACAAAAGATTGAATTATTGAAATAAATCGTGAGAATATAAATAAGATTCTTTCCATTCATCTATTATGAAAATAATTATCTTTTAATAATTAATTAATTTTTTATACTAATTTCATAAGTTAATTAAATTATTATAAAAGAAGAAAGTATATTAACTATATTTTAGACACCTAAGGTTAATTAAATTTATAAAAAACATTTTTCGTACATTTTTAAACTTTTATAGCTAAATTAACAAATAATAATAAGTGTTAAGAAATTGTCGATGAGGGAGCAAAGAGAGATTGGTAACACTGGGAGGTTACCGGAAGGAGAGGTTATAGGTGTGAATGGGAGTTTCTCGGATGGCGATTTGTTTTGTCTATTTGTGAAATTAAATAACTGTGTGTTCTGTAAAAGAAAAAAAAAATAAAAGGATGAGAAAAAATTAATAATGCTTGTAATTTTGTTAACATAAGTATTAAAAAAAGTATAAAATTGTTGAAAAAAACTGTTAAAACTTATGGTTTCGGTTTTTGAAATATAGACAAGATATTATTAATTAGTATCATTATTGTTTTTATTAAGGGCATCGCAAGCATATCCACCGTCCGGGAGCGAATTTCAAGTTACCACCGTAAAAAAAGAGGGAAAGCAGAACTTAAATGCCGCATGCAAAAAATTCATTATAACTAGGACAAACAAATAGGACTCCGTTATGATACACATCACAAAACAAAACATCTGATCGTCAAAATGTAAATACACACAAATTGCAGTGCAATTTTTTTTTTATATAGTTTACCAACAATATAAAGGCGTTAATTATTAAAGCCTCCCCCAAAATATAAATAAATCAGTTAAAATTCTACAATTATTTTGTTCATAACCTTCTAATATAATAGTATAAACATGTAAGTAAGTAGTAAAAACATGTAACTTCACTAACATATAAAACATATATCCTTGAATATTTAGGTATAAAAATTTAATGTATTTATTTATTATGGGAATTTAATGTTAACTGTTAAGGCTGTTGTAAAAATAATTGCGTTACTTTACTTATGCAATTGGTCATTCTTTTACCTGAATAGCTTAACTTACAGTAAAGATTTTAAAACGAAATACAAAAATTAAATTTTCAAACATTTCTGTCAATAATAAACTAATTTATTTATCGATAAATTTAATATTTTGGAGTTCTGGAAATATTAATTTTTCTGCATCGTTACTGAAGACAGCCTTGCTCAGGCCACTAAGTCTAGTGCTCTAACCAACATCAAATGTTATTGCGGTTTTTTCTGTGTTATTGGCTGTATCTCCTGGATTATAATGAATTCACTTCAATTACATCCATGGAAGCAAACCAATGTTTATAACAATCACGCCTACACTTATTTTAGAAGTAATATAGATATCGGTAGTGTAACCATACATCGTATTAAAGTGATACTTTAAAAAAAAAAACTTAGTGTATTACTTGCCCACAAACCCGCCAAAAATTAGATTTCTTTGGAAAAAAATGTTTCAAATAAAAGTGATAGGCATCTATGCGCAAAGATAGTACATACGAAGTCTTAAAGATAATCGTTTGAATTGTTTTCGAAAAACTGACGAAAAATAAAAAAGAAACATTGAGAAAAGTCGCAGTAGCAGTTAACCTAAAGTTTCACACATTTGACCGAACACACACACACATGCGCCCGATTCTGTAATAATATTTTTTCATAATCAGCAGACTTCAAAACATTTTTTTATTTTGGACGAAAATTCATTATCGAAAATTTGATATGACAACTATACTACCAAAGTTAGAAAAAGTTAAAGAGTCTTGAAATATTTCTGCCCAGAAGTTTATTTAAGTATCTCCAGGAATTCAGAGCCTTTTTTATTCTAAGTATTTCTAAAGCACTTGCCTGCCATAATTAGTGCACGGAGAGATAACTGAAACTCAAATAAATTTGTATTATGCAATATTTGATTAATAGTGTATTGGTAAGCATGGCTGCTATACATATAAATAATCTTTCAACTAATAACACGATTTGTCACTGACATTGAATGATTCTAATAATCAAAATAGTTTTGTTGATTAGTATTCTCACCTTGCTGACTCATTATTATATAAAAAAAAATGAGTAAACTGACATATCGATTCCAACACATTTCTTATTCTACTTGCATGTTGTCTTATTATGAGAACCTTCCATATAGGTTTGGTATTATTATATCATTTTCAAATTTGATGAGATGAAACCATTTTTTTTTAATCCTTTTGCCGTTCGTTAGTTTGGAGATATAAATGATAGAACTTTTTAAGTTTTCATAAACATTTCTTCCAGTTTGAAAATTTCAAAACTTTTGAAATCTGGCGCTTGAAAATCTTTAAATTCCAAAGAAAACTTTGTTGGAAAACAACATACAAAGAAAAACAATCTATCTATGCCTAAGAATACTATTTTTTGTTTTTCTTTAACTAGTACCCTAGCATCTGAGAAGGAGTATGCGCTTTACCGAACTTTGTTCATAGTATAAAAACGTTTAGGGTTCCTGCTATAGACTCAATGATCAATCTTCTAAGTCTATGTAATACAAAGTCCTGTCCTGTCCTGGCTAAACAGACACTGCCCCTATGTTTTTCACATCCGCGCTCAGACTGTCTAGCAACTTGTTTTGGGACGCCATCTTGGCCGACTATTGCCTAATGTTCCCAGAAATACTTCTTTGGCCATTCGATCTACTGAAATCCTGCTGACATACCATTTCAGTCTCTGGCACTTTATATAGGAAAAAATTGAAGGCTCTCCATAAAGGACGTACAATTCCCTATTTTTCTTTCTTTTCCAGCGATGGTTCTCCCTCCAAAGCTTCTCCCTCGGTCCAAAGCTTCTCCTTAATACTCTCTGCTCAAACCTTTCGCAGGAAACCTTGTATATATAGGTAACGACGAGTCTCAGGAACGTTTTGTACATTCCAATCTTGACCCTGCTTTATTATCATTATTCGTCTAGGAAGGGACCAACCAAACACTATCCAAAGTCCCACTGAGTTCCCATAAAGCTATCCCAAAGAAAAACAACAAACCGGGTCTAAACCGAAAGTCCAGTATCGAGTCTACCCTAACCTAAGATTCACTGCAGTCTGAACGAATCGGACCATAACCTTAAAAGGAAAGGATCATAAGCTTTTCCAGGACCAAAGGTTTCGAACCTAATTTTTTCACAACTCAAGGAATCTGTCCATAAGATGGATAGGTGTTTCTTCCTCTGTCTCAAAAACTCTACAAAAGGCATGTACCCCCTTATGTAGAGGTGTCTCCTTAAACCACAATGGCCTCTAAGTAATCAGATACCTGAGGGAGGTCCGTGAAATCCATAGCATAATCTGACTAATAGACTAACAGGGTTCAGAGCCCCAAATGAGTACAAAAGTAAAGTAATGCCTATTTTTTCAGGCGGGCTTAACGTCCAACGTACTACTTTACTATTAACATTTTTTAAACAAATATAAAATTTAGCAGTTATACGCTGGACTCGAACTGGGGTCCTCCCACTTACAAGTCCATGCTCATAACCACTACACCAACACCCGCCCCAGGCCCCAAATGAGTATCTTAGACTGCCGACAACCAACTGTGCTCATTCATAGAGATGAATGCTGTGAAACCATCCATGATGAAAGCTTGACAAACATGCATCTAAAGACTCTCACGCTATTTTACTTGGACGGAAGTAAACCCAATATCACGAAACTATTCTTCTCTTTCCTATATTTCCTTATAATTCAAAAACCCATAATTCTTGGAAAATAAATATTAATTAAGCCATAACTTTTATAAGTATATCTTATGATTCCATCAATTTTATTGCCACCTCGTTGGCACATTCTGTTTGCCTTTATATTTCGACACATATGTTTATAATTACTTTTAATTCATTCATTCCAAAATAATAATTTTATTTCTTAGCTAGAGCCAACTTTAAAGTAAAATAAATAAATATTTCAACAAACTAGAAAAATTTTATTCCCGACAGTTCCTGATAAAGAAGACCTTTCGATGCCAAAAGCAGTTTGATTAAACGTGTTTTGGCTATAATCCAATTTCTTTAAGTTCCATTTCCTAGATGTACTAGATTGTATGGTGATAAAATGTGTTTCCTTCTTTCACAAAATTACCGCCACAAAGGAACTTGAACCACTTTCCACCATATACCCGGCCGTCTACATACCGACTAGTAGTTGTGATATCAGAGAATATCTTCATTCAGAATTATAGAACAATTTTGGAATGCTATGGAATTGTGGAGTTAATTAATCACGGGACTATTATCAGATCACCCAATATTTCTTTTCGGATCGGACAATTATTTCATTGGTCGATGTATAAAAAATGAAATAATTCCACCGGATCTTTTCGGATATAGATTTTGTTTTGATTTTATTATGGATTTATTCAACTTTACAAAAACAATAAAGCAAGAATATTATTCTGTTTTGTATAAAGCTATAAATTTAAAGGAATTACCTTTATTTAATGCAGGAAGTGTATTGAATTATATAAAGAACAGAGTTAATGGCTAATAGGAGATTCCAAAAACTTGCATTAAAAATATTCCGTTAAACACATCCTTCTCCTAATATATGTGTTGGAACATTTAGCTGATTACTTCATTTCCGTTAGTAACAAAATTTCCCCGTTTATTATTAAGGCACATTGAACAGTTTTTTAATACTTTCTTATCACTCACATGTAAAAAAAAAAAAAACAAAATATCCCTATCAAATTCAACAAAATCTTAGTGATTAATTTTAATTATTTTTTTTTTTTAGTAACTTTAGAATTTTCTTTTAATGTTTATAATAGAAGTTATTGCGATTTTCTAAGATTCCTTTCCATAAAGTTTTTAACAAAAATGAATGTTTTTGAGGCTGCTTTATTCGAAAAGAGTGTGTTTTTTTTATTTTAACAAAATCTAATTACTTTTCACTGTTACAAATAATATATTTGTAATTCTAGTGTTAGTGTATATTATATATATATATTGTGTTGAATACTTAATGTGGGCGTGAGTCGGTCAGAAACTCAATCAACCAAAGGCCAGATGTACAATTACGTCATGGCTCACTTTCTCGTAATGGCCTGTTTTTAAGACGATGATAAAGGAATAAAAAAGAGACAGTCATTATTAAAAATTTAAACGGTTTCGCCTTTCTTTTTTTTTTTTTTTTTTTTTTTTTGTGAAACTAACTATTCCCCTACACATAAATATGTTTATCAACTTATTAAAAACAATACAAAGATAATAACCTTAATGTACTCTATAATGTTGGCATCCAGCCTAAAATGTTCAATAACACATTCTTTTCTTCTCTTTTTTTTTTTCTATTTACTTTCTTTTCTCTTTTAATGAATGTTGTGCGTGATTTTTATTTATTGGTTTTCACCTGACCCACATTATTTTTATTACTACAGGTTTATTATTTTTATATAAAATGCAGAATGTTACGTTTTTAAAAAGGTTAGCTGTCTAGGGTTGAGGTTATAAAGAAGATAAACAAATATTGAAGTTGTTTATAAATTATAAATTTATTATAAACTAGCTGAGCGCCCATCCTTGAAGGGAGTTGAAGATAAAAATAATAAAAAGAACCTTCTTTTACTGTTTTTCGTTAAAACAATCTTTTACTTGAAAATCTGATGTGCAACACTAATATGATTTTCTCTTACAATATTTCTCACGTTCCAATTGTAAGTTTTTTTTTAGAATTTGGAATTTGTAATATTAAATGAAATGAAATTCTATTGCTTATAGAGATACAATCTCATAGCAAGGCTTTACAATGACCAAAAAAGAGAAAGTATTTTTAGAGTAAAGAAAAAGAAAAAAAACAGGAACTTTCATAATAATGTAAGAGAAAACTTAAACATTAATAATAAAATACATTTTTTTCTCTCTCTCTCTTTTCCTCTTTTAACTAATATAGAATTAATATTCGTACAATAAATAATATTGGTTAAACAAAATGATAAGGTGAGCAAGATTGGATTTTAATGTAGAATAATTTTTCTGAATTTTAAACAATTAGTTACAAATAGGCTATTTTCTCATTGTCACTACCGTCAATAATTAATAAATTAAATATTTTGTCCGAGATGGTGTTAGAGTGGCCAATGTAGCTATTAATAAATTTGTATCTATAGTGTTTTAAGACTGGACAAGTTAACAGCAAATGTAAATATTATCTTCGTCGTCCTTACACAGTGGGCAGACAGAGTCAAGGTGAAATGTGACAGAGTATTGAGCATAGCTTAAGTGATTATTGTACTTCCCAGAAATACGTAACTACGACATTATCCTCACTTTGCTGATATGATTCTTAGCTTCTTATGCCTAATGTGCTATAAGTTCTGTAAAATATGTTGAAAGTGCTAGAAATAGCGGCATCTACATCTTTGCTAACTAGATGATTATCCATTTTCTCTATCAGGTTTTTATGGTTCTCTTTAATTACTCCTAAATTCGCTGTAATCCAAATATCTTCAGCTTCTACTTTAGCCAAATAGGATCCCAGCAGCTGACACCAATTTTAAGGCATATCCATTCTGTAGTAACTCCCTTTGCCTCACGTAGCAAATTTTGGGAAGCTCGTCCGAACCCATTTTTAATAGTTTTTTCCACCAATTTAGCATTCTTTTAAGTATCTACATGTACCTGGCCAGTTTCGAGTCTGACAAAATAGTTCGGCGTATTTCTAGGCAGTAAAAGAATAGATTTTAAAAAATGAAAGTTGAGCCTTCTCAACTACGTCTGCATAAGGCGGACCCAGATCTCTGAAGCGTATAGAAGGGTTGATTCGGAAGTAGCAGCAAATAATTTCGTTTTGGTGGCCCAATCGTCAGATTTACTTTTGATGAGAGTATTCTTTATTGCTGAATTAGCGGTTATACCTTTTGCCAGAAAATGTTTGCTTGCTTGATAAAACTTGCCAGAAGAAGATAGTGGAACACAGAATTTGTAATAAATATTTAGCTGTTTTCAATATATTCGATTGTGGAATCACACTTTACTGAAACGGTATTTCAAAGGTGATGCGTAATACCGCAACAAACCCAAAACGTTCATAAAATGAATATTTCTGGTAAAATGGTTAAAATAAAAGTTGTATATTTTTAAATGAATAGTTTATCAACTTAAAGGAATTCGCTGAATCCAAATTTGGAATTATTTTAAAACATTTAATTGCCCTTTACGTATATTTGAAAGCAGGACTCATCGTTTAGAAGAGTGCAAGAAAGGTGGGCTGCCCTGGGCTTCATAATTTTAGTAGCAGCCTCAAATTATAACTCAATTATGTTAGAATTTGTATGTTGTTCGAGCTTTTAGTGTTTGTAAAATGTTCCGTATTACAAGCAATGTTACAACAAATTTAACATCAAATATCATAAATTCTTTCATTTTAAGTTTATTTATCAATTGTAAATTAAAAGGTTTGATTATTTATTTAATTTTTCAGTTTTAACAGCCACAAAAATATTACTCATTCCCGGGCCTGGCATTTTCTATGGAGAACCCTGGCGGAGGGGTAGTACAAAAAAAAATTTCACATAAAGATAGTAGCCTTAAATACGTGTAATTGATATACCAAAATTTAAAGAAAATCGTTGGAGCCATTTTTGAGAAAATTCTTGGAAAATTTATTCTGTAAAGTGCTACTTAGGGGTTGATCAATTTTAACCAAAACCTTGTCAGCGCCCCCACCCCGCCCTAGTAGAACCTAAACCAAATATTTGTACTCTGCAATTTTTTAAAAACAATTTTTCCTGATTCAGGGACCTCAAAATTTTTATATTACTGGTGTAAACTCAGTGACGAAGATTTGACATGATATAACAGATTCTATTTATTTATTTATTTATTTATAGAAACGGGTTTATACCCAGTTACAAGGTTATCAAAAATAAAATGAAATATCTATACACTAAAAACAGTTGACACATTAATATTATGATTAAATAATTACTAAAATATAGGTTACTATAAAACTAAAATATTTTCTTAGGTTAAGGAGTAAGTATAATTTTTAAAATATAAAAGTAGTTAAAGTAATGAAAATTGAAGGTAAACAAACAAGTTTAAATAAAAAATTTGCAGTACACACATCAATCATAGATTCTTCCCGAGTGAAAATTTAATAAGTAATTTTTAAATTCTACAAGTGAAGTGTGGAGAATATCACATTGTAGTTCGTTCTTTGATTCCATTAGTCTGGAAACGAGGCTAAATTTTAGATAGTCAGTCTCGTAAGTAGTTTTTGAGAATAGTATTTTCTGTCTAGTAGTGAACTTTGGCACGTGAAAATTCAGTAAGTTAAGAATATAGGAACAGTCAATTTGCTTGTGTAAGAGTTCATATATGAAAGTCAAATCAGTGTGTCGCCTCGTAGAGTATAATCTGAGAAGTCCAGTTAAGGTACGTTTAAGTAAGTTCCAGTCTCCCGATAGCAAAGAGAGTAGAAATCTTTGTATGCCTTCAATAGCATCAATATACATTTTCTGATAAGGTGACCAGACAGTAGAATAATATCCTACCATAGGACGTACTTAGAACCTTGTACAAAGTGACCATTACCTGAGGATCCTTAAATTGTTTGGTTGTTCTCTGAATAAAGCCTAAAATTTTGTTCGCTTTATTAATAGTCAATGTGCAGTGTAAGTAGGTTGAAAGGTTAGTTGTGTACGTAATACCAAGGTCTTTAATAGAAGTTTGTCTGTCAAGAGGAATGTCATGTATGGAATAGTTATAGATGAGAGACTCGCGACAGAGAGTGGAATGTTACTATTTTACACTGATCAGTGTTGAGTTGCATTTTATTAGCATTGCACCAATCAACAAAAATAATCCAGACAATGCTGAAGCAAGTCAGCATCTTGAATGGATCTTATGATAGAATAGATCTTTAAATCATCTGCAAACAGAGCAAAATTCACAACTTAAAAAAGAAGAAAATGCCATTAATAAACAGTTTGAAGAGGAAAGGGCCAAGCAGTGATCCTTGAGGGACACCCGAAGTGACAGCTATTTTTTTCGAAAATGTCGATTTCAGTTTTATAATTTAGTGTCTACCTACTAAGTAAGAAGTGAATCAATTTAGGAGCCAACCATGTATACCGTAAGAGTAAAGTTTATGTATGAGTAGACAGTGATCCACTCTGTCAAAAGCCATAGAGAAATCCAGGTATTTCATGTCAACTTGTCGATGGACAGCTAGAGCTTTAATAGTGTAGCCATGAAAAGAATAAGATTTGTTGCAGTAGAACGTTTGGGATGAAAGTCGTGCTGTTGAGGCATTATGCAATGGTTAAGTAAAGGACCAATTGACTTCATTACCAGGGCTTCAAAGACTGGCTATGGCGGATTGTTAGCAAATGGGTCGGTAGTTAGTAATGTTCATACGATTTCCATTTTTATGTAGAGAAATTACAATCTTTTTTTTTTTTAAGTAATGAGCCCAATATATTGAGATAGTTTTCAAAATTGAAGCTGCGTAATAAGATTACTGACAGATTCTATTAATGGTAAGTTAGTTAAATATTTCAGCTGTCTAGTTATGAGAATTTAAACCACTATACGAATATATTGGACTAGATAGTTAGATAGTCCGGTTTTGTGGACATATTATGATGTTTCTTTCTTTAAAATCCTCAACACGAAATTGGAAAATGAAAATTCTCTTCTTATTTCATACACATATTGATCTGTCTGTACACATTATTCATCTTTCATGATTTTTTTTATTTACAAATACAATATTTTTTATAACTGAGGTATTACATAAAAGAAATAAGTGATACAACTTAATTATTTCGTTGCAAGGTGATATATAAATATAGATAAACGTTATATTCATAATGAAACAATTAACTATTATTCATACAATTTAAGAGTTAATTGAAACAAAATATACCCATAATTATATGTGATTTTCTGTAATTAGTGCGATAACATATATACATATGAATATGTCAAATAAAGAAACGGTGAGCTATAGGTAGGGGAAACGTTCAATATCTCAATTTATCTTTTCTCATTTGATTAATATGTTTTGAATACCCTTCTTATTCTAATTTCTAATTGAAATAATTATATAAGTAAATAGAATTAAATGGCCATAATGAATTAATGTTTTTTTTTTAATAGTTATTCAAATTTGACCGATGAAGAATAAAAAATCTGGTGTGAAACACTCACACAACTTTCTCTTACTCCAGGTTTCACAGTTGTAATTGATAAATTTTAGAGTTTGTGTACCAAATTTGATGAAATTCGTTGGAGATCGTCGAAAACTGTAAAAAACTGTTCAGTAAAAGCGCACTTCCGGTTTACTAATTTCTCTTGAAACTCGGACTTTTGGCCGTCTATTTATTTCCAATTAATTTAGTTAGGATGGTAGAATTGTATAATCAACTATGATAGCACTTTAGAGAAAAACATAATCACACTCCTCCACTAAAAGCCCCCTTAAATGACTTCACTTGGAGAAATATTTCAAATAAAAGTTATAGCTCTTAATATATGTAGTTCACATTCTTAGTTTAAATAAAATCGTTGGAGCCATATTTGAGAAAATCTACAAGGAAGTAGAAAAACCAACTAGTAAAGTGGTACTTCCGGTTGAGGGATTTTGACATATAAGGTATAGTCAGATCCCATGGTGATACCTAAATGGAATATCAAGTTTCCACTTTCTACGGTTTTTCGTACGGGACCTCAAAACTGATATTTCCGGTGAAAATTCGATATCGAAAATTTGACACGAATACAATACTTCCTCTTATCAGGAGTAACAGAAAGTAAAAATTAAGTTAAGGGGCAAATTGGGATTTCATAAATAAATATTTATTTCATAAAAATAAGAATAATTCACTTAAGTGGCATCAAACAGACTTATTGTAATACTAATAGTATTATTATAAATATCAAATATTATTTAGAATTGTTCAATGTTATTTATTTTCTGGACTACAATGTAAACACTTCTACTAATTGCTTGGGGGCAATTAAATTTATCTATATAGGGTAGGTTAGGGTATCAGAGCTAGAATAGGGTAGGATTAGCTAAGTGGTTAGTGTACTGGACTCCCACGCGGAGATCCCCGGTTCGAATCCAGCCGCGCTACACACTTAGATTTTCTCTTCTTAGGAGTCTCTACAGTTGTCTGCAGCAGGCTGGCAATGCACTGAGAAAGCTCCCGGCGCAAATGATTATAGATCTTGTCCGGTCTAAAAATAAAAATAAAAAAGTTTGAATATCATTAAAAAGGTAAAGTTGCGTTAATGAAGAATTGACTTGAATGCACTTTTCCATTAAATATAAAACAATAGGAATATTATGAGATTAGAAATGAAAATTTCTCTTATTTTGTTATGGTTAGAAATCGTTCACAAGCAAACGCTGACGCCGCTGCATAAACTGAAATTCTCACCTACGTCATTAATATTTGTTTATTAAAAGTACAATGTATGAGAGAATTGTGCTTATAATATATAAATTATATTATATTGTTAATGTATGAACTATAATATTTACACCATCCATCACATTGACTTTCACAGTGTTCGATTTATCAATGAATTTGATCCTGACCTAGTTCGTGTATATCTACTAAATATAATTTGACTTCTAACATCAATATAACTAACCTTCTATTTTATTTTTTTTCTATTATTGTTATTTACCATATATTACGACAACTAAACCCACCTAATATCCTTGAAACTAACAAGGGCCAAGAGCGTACAATAACTTTTATATTCTAGTTTTATCTTTTAAACTCTCAAACGAATTTATAGCAAATCCTTGATATATTTATTTATTATTTTTGCAACAATAAACAATTTGTTATTTGTTTAAAAAGGAAATAGTTTTTTTCTTTTAAATAATGATTCTAATCTTAGTGTTTTATCATTTTTCCAAATCAGTAATCTACCTTAATGAGTTCACGAATCTACCTTCTTTATATCGTTAAAAAATAAAAATGTAATTTTTTTTTACTTTCTCGACGATAACGATATTTAACGTTTTATTGCTTTCATGGCAAGATAATGGATAAACAAAACGTTTCGATAGAAATTGTGTCTTGTTTTTCTTTTGGTAATGGTCATGCTGAAGTCACTGATTGGGGGTCGTAGGCTGCTCCAGCTTATTATTTTTAGAATTAGAGTTTTGACATTTCATTTACCTCTTGACCTCCAATTTAGGAAAGTTGACTAGTATTACATTTTTTAAAAAAGCTTCAGATAACTGGTCAGGATATTTAATTGAAGTCGAAGGGAACAGTATATTCAAATGTTTTATATGTAAGTAATAGTTCCAAAAACTAATGGAAGGTATATATCTAGATTCTAGACCATGACAACCTGGGCTTCTCGTTGAAGAGTGCCTTCAGAAGCTGTAGAAATGAACCCTCTTTTGCGAATACAAGACGATATAAGCGGTGTTATACTCCACCCTGCCGTAAACCATCACTAAGTCTGAAGTGCCGTCCATAGAAATGCAGAAGTATTCTTCATGAATTGACATCTCAGATACATAAAATCGTTTAATGTTTTGTGAACATTTCATACAATAGCCTGCCTTGCGGTCTTTTCCCGCCAGAATGTCCATATTACGCTCTTTCAGGGTCCTTTATGCCCTCCACCCGATGCAAATGTCCCAGCCATTGCAAACTAACTTGGCTTAATAGTAGAAAGGTATTTAATATCCGGCTCATTGAGTAGTTCCGCAACTTCTCGGTTGACCCTTATTTTGTATTAAACTTAATAAAAACAAACCCTTCAGCCACAACAATTCTCCGACGTGAATTCGAATATTCCTTAGTAAGTTTTTAGCCATATAAATCCAATTAGATCTGAAGATATCTTTCGCCAATGTCTTAGCAAAATCCCATTTTAACAAAATCCACAAAGACTCTCCCTTTACACCATCTACTTGTCCTGAGTCTACTCTTCAAACCCTGGCCCGAGGCAGTACCCCTAAATCGACTGAGATGACGTTGGCATAGCGATCTAAAACTAGATCATCAAGGATAGTTGTCGCTGGGTGAAACTATTCAAGACTATACTAATACTATCAATTTTAACGCACCAACTTATTTAATTACTTGTTTGTTTATTTATGCCCTTAAAAATGTGCATCAAAAGAAGTTTCTGTTTGTTCTGCTTAAATATTTCAAGTAAGAATACTTATTACATGTCAAATAACTTAAATGAACATTTGAATGACTTTCCCAACATTTCTCAAACCGTTAAGACCAAACCATGTCACCGTTCGTTTTTGGCATTTGTCTTTCCGCAAAAAGTAAAGAATCAAATAAAGTTAAGTTTTTATATAATTTAGTTCTATAAATGTTTTCCATAAAGACATTAAAAGAAATATATCAATTTCAATGAATGCTACATTCCCCCAAGTCTTCTAAAGAAAGTATGAAAATAATTTTTCTATTTTATATATTTTTTGTTATTTTGTTTTTTTAGTTTTTTCTATTTATATTTCCTTCTTGAATGATTATAGATAAATAGCGTGTTAATTGATGATTTTAAAATATAAATTAAATCTTAATTTTTATTATTCTGTTACTTATGATTTCGATCTTCCAGCAGTAATATTTCTGATTAGCAAATTCTGTCTCTTTTCTCAGAACTGTATTCTATTGTTGTGATTCTGTGAAATAATTATCCACAGAACTAGTGCGTGATATAGAAAAATTTGTAATCATCATAAATGCTAAAATACAACGAAATATTATTTTTTTTATTTTAATGAGAAATAAGTGAGACAAAAAATAGTACAGGTAATAGAATATTTAAGATGAGCATTACGTATTAATTGAGCTGTCTTGTTTAAATGTTGCAGAAACTAAAAGCATACAGTTGGCATTCGGGGATATTAAGTAACTATTTCAGCCCAGAAAAGATAAGAATTTTCGAAAGAGAGAATCTTAAGAATTGGACAATATGTTAGTTTTGAAATGAATGGTACAGTTATGTTGTAAAAAAGAATGAAAGGAAGAGACTACTATCCGATATTAAGTAAACAGAGTAATAGATATATCAGATAACCGGTTGGCCTAATAATTTTTTTTTTTTTTTTTAGAAAACTTTCATTGAAACAAGAGATTTTGTTGTTTTTTCAGTAGCATTCTTGCAAAATAGGATCAGTGTAATAATAACCAATAGAATTTCTAACACTCATAATAACCACTTGAAGTTGTTAAGATTTTCATTAGAGATATTTTCCATGATAGCCTGTTTTTTTTTGTGGTCATCAATCACTCAATGAGTGAGTATATCAACTAAATTTGCTCTGTGCAAGTCTATGTTAACACACCTGTTTAGACAAAAATATCCTGATCATGGGAGAACGCCCATAATTGTTCGAAGACCAGGCTATCATGGAAAATATGTCTGATGCTTTCTAGCTCTGCGGAACCAACCACAAGAACTATGTTAAGATTTTTTCTTCTGTTTACTTTTTCAAGCTGCTATAAGAGAGGAAGTTCCTTGCTAAATTTTCGAAATTAAATTTTTAATACGGGAATTACACGAGATTTACTGAGTATGAAGAGAAAAAATGTATTTACCATTTGTCTGTGTAAATAGCATCCAGCAGAGAGAAGAGAGACCCTCTCTGGTTAACAGAGACTACTCTCTGACTTAGGCAGGCTAGAGTGGGAGAACCTATGCATATAAGCCAGTTGGAATCTACCTAGAGGATCTATCAGATACAACCATACAACTATACATCGCATCGTGTCATATCTTTACTCACACCATTCATTCTATCATTTTTATTATAAAGTCCAGTGCAGTTAGTGTAAACTTAGTTATATTATATTAGTGTCTTCATATCTCGTTCATTTAATTAAACCTAATTTCTCTCCTCAACAACCCCCATTATATCTATACCTGTATTATCAATGTGTATCATCTGAATGTAAACATCTGGAAAACAAATATTAGAAGTTCAAACATGATATTCCGTATTCCATCATGAGATCCAATAGAAGAATTCGTTTAGCATAATAACCCGGAAAATGCGAATTTATTGCATTTTTTTTTTTTTTTTTTCAGTACAGCAACAAAGATTTTATTTAACATTAGCATACTGACTATACAATATCTAAGCCTATCACTTTTATATGAAACATTATGCCGCAAAAAATTGATCATAGGCGTTTCTGGGAACCGAGAGATATCAGAGTAATAAATAGATAATTGATGGGTGTTGAGTAAGTAAAAGAAGTTTTTGTTTTACATCATATTAACTCTCTGCTGGTAAGAGGAAATCTTGCGATCGTGACAAATTTTCCGAAATTGAGTTCTTACCGGAAATGCAATGTTTGAGGTCCCTTGAGTACGAAAAAAAATGTTTTCTGCGAATGATTTCTCTCTCCCTTCCTAGAGTACACAAAATTTCTCAAAAACAAAAAATTACAGGAATCTCAACTTGGTATTCCGTTTACGTCATACTACCGCATCTGACACGACGATTTCGGTCAAAATCCATTAACCAGAATTGCAACTTTACTGAATGTTTATTTTTTTTTTTCAGTTTTTTCAAAGGTCTCAAAAAACGGCACCAACGATTTCCTTCAAAACTTCGTATACCTGTTTATACACACAAACACCTATCACTTTTATTTGAAACTTTTTCCCAAAACTAATTACTTTTTTGGGTTTTGTTCTGAAGGAACAGTAGCGTTATTATTTCTTTCTAAAATATCACTTCAATACAATATATTTATTTATTTATTCATCTTTTTTATCAACAAACGGCATAAGCCTTATGGTTGAAGTCATTACAAATAATACATAAATATAATAATAGTAAAGTAATACATGCAAATTTAACAGTAAAACTTCAAGTAGTGAAAAAATGTTTCTTGAAAAGTCCAGACACCATTTGAAAATCCACATCACTAGGAATATACTCATTCCATGACCTGCATATTCTACAAATGATGTTAGCGTTGAACAGCGCATTAGTCTTAACGACAGGGAGCACGAAATGCGAAGTACTGCGCAAGCAGCGAGGTGGTACATGAAAAGGAATGGCAGCAAGTAGCGCCATGCAATCAATTTCACCATTCAAGAGCTTCTTTAAGAATAGAAGACCAGCATTACGTCTTCTAGACTCTAGAGAGCAGAAATGAGTAGCACCGCTGGATAACCTTTTGTTAAAAGTCCTGATAAAACGGGTTGTTAGCTTCAAGTCTAGCTATATCCTTCTTAGTGTAAGGACACCAAATCAACGACGCATACTCAAGAAGGCTTCTAACATATGCATTATACACAGTTAGCACCGCTTTGGGATCTCTAAGATCACGAGTGTGCCTTATTACAAAACCCAGCGCTCTCGATGCTTTCCTACATACATATTCAAACTGATTCGTGAAAGAGATGCCATGACTCAGAGTAACTCCTAAATCCTTCACGTTACGAGTCCTCTCCAATGGTTTGCCATCAGTGAGGTTCTATCATTTATATAATATAATAAACATTAGAAGCAAATGGTAGAATTCCAAATTTGAAGAAAATCGATTAACCTACAGTACGACTTTACCGAATAGGTTTTGAGTTTTTTTGGGAATTTTATCGAAAACGGTTATAGCTATCGATCTTGAAATGCTAACTGCACTGCTACCACTTTTTTGAACTATTTTTCACAACAAAATATTTTTAAATAGTTCTACGGAATTTATGGTGTTTAATTTTAAATGTTATATGTAGTTATTGACGCACTCTTCTGAACTCCAGTTCAATAATTATTTCCTTGGTTTAGTAGGTTTACCTTGATCTAGGTAGGCCTTTATAGGCCCCGAACCCTTCTGCGGGTTGTCCAAGAGCCTAATTCAAACTTCTATCAAGTTGGATAGAAGTACAACGTCTGCATTGGTGGGAGAGAACACCAAGACAAAGACAGGCAAAACTCTTTGTCAAGTGACATTTGCCTAAATTTACCAGGTATCTATTGAGTCATAGCCGAAGAGATGTAAGGCTACTAGTGGGCATTGTAGGCTGAATGGCACATGCACCACTTGTTACATTATGCCGATTCTGCAAGACTGAGAAGGAAACCCCAGCACACATCCTTTGTGAGTTTGCCGGCCTGGCGAGAACAAGGTTTCTTCAACTGGGGACAAGCAATCCCGAAGCCGCCGTGAGCTTCATGTCGGAGCCGCTTTCAGCTTTGCTAGGCCTGATTAAGAAGGCGAAGCTGAGGGATGTGGTGTAATTTTAGGGGATCCACAATAGACTTCTTATTGTAGGTCGTAGTGGAATGAGGCTCGCCGTTCCCGTTCGAATCTAATCTAATCTAGTTTGGTAATGTTCCCCTAACACCTTTTTATTTATGTTATGCCAAATGAGTGAAATTTTGGATTTTAAAGAATATATGTCATATAGTATTAACAAGGAGTATGAAAAAGTCTTTTGAGTGTTTCATGACAGATTTTTTTTTACAACAGTTTCACTTTAATGGCTGATTAGATGTGACAAGAATGATAGATAGATATGATATGAATGGACGCTCTAATAGCATACGAACTGGGTTAAATCAAGTTTAATGTTTCTATTTTTAAAGCCAGTTGCAGACGACATTGGTCATCAACATATGGGGGAGAATTAGAACTTAAACAAATAAATATCATTCAAAATATTCATAGAGAAAAATAATAAATAGCGTATCAAACATTTGGTTCTCCAAGAAATTAACAGAATTTGGCTCTAAGGTTGAAATATTCAAGAGTAATTGATTCAATATTGATTTAATGGGACCTTTTAGAAAGCCCTTTTGCATTAAAAATGCTAAATAGCAGAAAAAACGCAAACAAGATATTAATGTTTTGCTAATAAACAGGCCAAGTAAAGTTGTTCCCAATGTTTTGTGGATGCTTCAAAGAACATCTTTGGACGATAAAAGGGTTGGAGCAACCGTTGGATGCCAGTGCAGGATGGATTCGGCTTAAAAATATAGGGATTAATTAACAGACATCTCTAACTCAAGATCACACTAATAAATTCATGGAATGAAGAAGTTCCTTAAATAAAAACATCAATTACTTGCCAAAATGAATTTTAAAATCACTGTTTTAGTTGTTATTTAACCTTAAATATAGCTTTTAAATTCTACGTTCCAAAACACTACAATTAAACTTCCATAAATTATAGAGCTATGTAGAAATAAATCACTAGTCCAACTGAATTAAATTTCAATTGTGTAAAATTATTTTGAAATGTGCTTATTATTCTGCCTTAATTGTTGTACAGACTTGTTCAGAAGGGTGAACAAGCGATTCTTAAAATAAGAGATACTTAATAGCGATTTACTTTTCGAATTAAAATAAAACAACTTTATCAAATAATAGCATTAATCAAAAAAACAAGAAACTTCAGATATATATTCAATGTAACACTGGCCTTTAAACGCATTAGGCACAAAACTTTTAAGTAATTATTATTTAAATACAATAAAGAACAGACTGTAATTATTACTAAACTTTCAATTATTTATTTCTGTAAATAATAAAAATAAACAATTATTAAACAAAGTTAAGGAAGGGATTAGCTCAGTGGTAGAGCGCTGGACTAGCAACGCGGAGGTCCCGGGTTCGAATCCAGCATGATGCTACCCTTAGATTTTTTTTTCTTCCTACAAGCCTGTACAGCTCACTATCACGTTGCATTACACAGCTCACTGTCAGGTAGTTCTGCATTGTAGATAGTTATTTACCTGTAGCTAGAGAACACTGCTCGGAGGCCACACTCCACTGGGCTCCGGGGCTCAATAGATCTTTCCGGTTGTGAACTCCTCTTAAATGTTGTAAAACGTTCTCTAGCTCGGCTTTGTATAAATATATCGAATCTCTCACCCTAGTCTGGCCTAGGTAGCGAGTTACTAGTACGTTGATTCTTCGTTCTTCAGATCCTATGAATCTTTAGTGATTCAGATCCCATTACATTAATGACAGAAAAATTAAAAATTTTTCAGCTGAATACTTACGTTAGAAAATCTGGTGTGAAACACTCACACGACTTTCTCTTACTCCTGTTAATACGATTATATATAAATGACAATTTTAACTTCCAATTTTTATCATTTGGCCTAACATGAATATAGAGGTGGGAGGGGGGGAGAGACCTTACATTCATTAGTACCCTAGATTACATTACAGTCAATAAGAGAACGCAAATAACAAGTAATTTAAAATTTTCACGCCACAAATTTAGCAAAATAATTAAAATATTTTTTTTCGAAAACACGTTACGAATATAAGTAGTTTATATCTGTTGAAGTTGGATTCCATGTTTAAGGAAAATCTTAGTCATTTTTGACGAAAAGTAGAAAAAAACAAACCCAAAAACCTATTCTGTAAAGTGGCAATTCCGGTCAACAGAATTTCTTCAAATTTGGAATCCTACCGATGGTTCTAATATTTATGGTACTGAAGTACTTTAGAGGAAAGCTTCAAGCTACTATTCCTCCCTCCCCCCCTCCGAACTTCCCCAAAAAACTTATTTTCCCGGGAAAACGTTTCAAAGAAAAATGATAGGTATTTATGTATGTAGATGGTATACGAAGTTTAATGAAAATCTTGCAAGTCGTTTTCGAGAAAAATTGTGAAAAATGGAAAAAAAAAATTCAGAAATGTGCCATATCTCTTGATGGATTAGCCGGAAACCGTTCACAGATGCCGTAGTACCAAAACGGAAGACCGTGTTTGAGCTTGAAGCGATTTTTTTTTTTTTTGAGATATTTTGATAAAACACACAGACGATTCGCTAAAATCTTTATTCGTATAACGGAAAACAGTTTCCCAAGAAAACTCGATATCGAAAATTTGATACGATCCCAATACTTCCTCTCACCAGGATTAGGAGAAAGTAACAACATTGACATGGGAATGTTGTTTAACATTTCTCCCCAAAAAATACTTACTAGCCTGTGTGAATTTAGCGGAAGAAGCAAAAGGTACGCTCAGATAAACAAAATTTCTCTGGTAATCAATAAAATCATTTCCATATTTTAAACGCTTCGTTTTTGTGAAGTTACCGGACTTATAAAAACCATAGATACTTTTTTTTTTATATTGACTGTTAATAAGTTTTCATAGCAATATAATTTTAGTAAATTCAATTTTCTTTGAGCTTCGACCCAAGTAGAGGCGAGCCAAGCTATATCGTCCGCGTATAGTAAGAGCAGCAAATCTCAATTTTTATACAATGGGAATTCTCATACAGCTATTAAATAGCTGGACTGTAGCATATATATAAAGGGAAAACAAAAGAGGACTTAAGACCTCCCCCTGTAATACTCCTTCAGAAACTGGTATTTCGTTGGAATTTTGGAATTCGTCAGAAATAACCATCACTTCATTGTCATGCAGCACTTAAATAATCTGTAATAACTTGCGACTTATTCCCAAGTTGTACAATTTATGCAGCAACTTATCATGGTGTCTAACTGTGTCAAATGCCCTTTTGAGATCGATAAAATTGGCCTCTTTTTTCCTCTTTTTTAGCCTCAAGTAGAGTTCAAAATTCCCGACAATATGAACACATTGTCATAAGATTCCATACCCTTCCGAAACCCAACTGCTCTTCCGGTATAATATAATTTCCCTCAGCCCAATTTCCAAGCCAATCGTGAATGATATTAGTAAACATTTTAGTGAGACTGTTAAATATGGCTATCCGTCGGTAGTTATAGGGATCCCGAGGATCTCCCCCTTTTTGTGTATTAATTTTAATTTAATAAATGACCAAGACTTAGGAATAGTTTCTGAGTGGAAAATTTTATTAAATAAAAGCAGGAGGAAATTAAGCCTATTAATCCCCAGAGCTTTATAGCACTCATTTGGTATTAAATCTATACCAGCAGCTTTATTTGTTTTACTTCTATTAATGCTTCTCATAACTTCATCCAACTTTATATCTGCATCAAGGCAAGCATGAAAGAGACCAAAAAACGGCTTTCATCTGAACAGTCTTTTGGGGAAGAATGGAGTGATAACGGTTTTCCCAATCTTGAGAGGAAATTTCATTTGTAGTTTTGGTAAATTTGCATTTAAATTTATTACCCGCGAGCCAAAATTCTGATGGATTCATTACATTTCTTACTGCTAAGGTTAAATCTTCCAAATAATTTTTCTTATTTAATTTTATTATAGAACTATATTCTTTTTTAGCAACAAAGTAATCTTTAAGAGATCTTGGATTAAAAGAATTTTGTTTACAAACCTTTAACGATGCTTTAACTTTTTTGTTTTGCTCGGTAACATTCAAATCCAAACCAAGGACCACTATCTATCTATCCTTTTCACTTTTAAATCTCTTGTTTACCAACATTCCCAAATTTATCATAAATTCGTGCATAATATTTACAAAATATTTAGTTATGTCGTTTAAGTTATCAAGGTTGCAGTTAGTTTCATTGAATTCATTTGCGTCAAATTTTTAAACTGTTTTAAGTTAATTTTATTTCTAATAACTATTTGTTTTGAAAAAGTTCCAGAATTTTTGTTTTGATAGTTATGTTTTTGAATCGTCTGAGATAACGAGTGCATGCAAATGTTATGGTCCGTAAAAACCGAATTATTATCAAATTAGCCGTAAGAAAGTTACACCAAACCAAATCTATTACTCTACGTCCTTGTTGGTTAATATATGTAAAATTTGCTGTAGAATACTAATAGAACATACATTGATTACAAAGAACCCTAATTTTTCTATCAGTTGAACTAATAAAATACCCCTTTTGTTTACTATGGAATCTTGTGAATTCCTAATTCCAGAAACACGAGCATTTTCAAACGTTTCATCATTGATAATGTTTAATAAACCAATTAGTGAGTTATAATCTCTCCCAAGTATGATATAATTATTATTATAATCAAGCACCAAATGATATAAATCAGTATAAAATAGATCAATAATATTTTTATTTATGAAACTCGGCTTCCAGTATACTATGCCAATAATAAAATTAACATTATCTAATAAAATTATTAAACACAAAAAGTTTCAAATGGAGTTCGCTTCTTATTTACTTTTAACAAGCGCGCACTCTATTTGTAACAAGAGTGACTCACTCGAGCTGTTCTTCTCCTATTTATACTTACTGTAGAAGGTTCTGGAATATTCTAGAAGCGCCCCGCTAGCGCTTCCCAGCGGCCACGGTATAAAAAGCGAACTGAGAGAACTTTTGCTAGTTTATGCAGTGTGTTTGTTTTATTTGTAATTTATTGTGTTGAACAATAAATTGGTGTTGTTAGAAGTTTAGTGTGTAAACCGAACCCATTTAGCAACTAGTTGCCGTAGCTAGTTTGAAAAACGTTACAATATGATAAAGTTAAGCAAGAATTGAGGTGTGCCAGCATGCTGAGTCGTCCAGTGCTTCAGGCTGGTGACATTTAAAATCTGCCGATTATTTAATTACTAAAACCATTTTGAATCTAAATGTCATTTTTTTTTTTTTCTAAATTATGAAATTTGCTTAGATCTTATAAACAGTTGATAGCATGTAGTGATCAAATAAATCATTCAATATTACACTGAATACTAAATAATATTTCGAGTACATATTATTGTTTCAATTTAGAGTTTTAGTGGAATCTCGGTTGAGATATTTTTTATTTCACCTCTTAAATTTGTCTGATGATAGCTGCCAAAAGCTTTCATACTTCGATTTCCTTTTTGTGTTTGGTTATATAATTCAGAATAATAGTTAAAGCAATCTAAACACAGTATTCTGCGCAATGTTCTAAAAAAGGAATGACTGCATATTATTTTCTTATTTAAATTATGTAACGTTATTTGAGTTATTATACTGCCAACAAATAAATATAGTTGTATAGTGTATACTTCTCAACGTGGTAAAATGTAGCACAACTTAAATATACCTCAACTTATACATTGTAAATTTCAATTCTGATAATAAACACACCATGTAGTAATACTTTATCCATAAAAAAAAATCTGGTGCCAAACACTCACCCAACTTTCTCTTACAACCAGTTCTCCAAATTATAATTGACAAATTTTATAGTTAGTGTATCAAGTTTAATGAAATTTGTCGAAAACTGAAAAAAACCGTTCAGTAAAAGCGCACTTCCGGTTTACTAATTTCCTTGAAACTCGGAATTTTATATGTGCAGTTGATATACCAAGTTTCAAGAAAATCGTCGGAGCCATTTTTGAGAAAAACGCAAAAATGTAAAAAAAACAATGGTAAAGTAATACTTCCGGTTGAGGAATTTTGAAGATAACGTAGTGTCAGATCCAATGGTAATACCTAAACGGAATATCAAGTTTCAACTTTCTGCGGTTTTTCGTTTGTGAGCTATGCTGTGCACATACACATACATACACACACACACACACACAGACCATTTGCTAAAAACCACTTTTTTGGACTCAGGAGACCTCAAAGCGGATATTTCCTGTGAAAACTCGATATCGAAAATTTCACACGATTATAGTACTTCCTCTTATTCTAGGAGTAAGAGAAAGTAAAAAGGTATAGGAATATAAAAGAAGATGAAATTACACAAATTTAACTATAATAGACAGCTGTAGGGATGGGAATAATGTAAAAAAAAACAATGTAAAAAAATGTAAAATGCAAAAATGTAAAAAAAACAATGGTAAAGTAATACTTCCGGTTGAGGAATTTTGAAGATAATGTAGTGTCAGATCCAATGGTAATACCTAAACGGAATATCAAGTTTCAACTTTCTGCGGTTTTTCGTTTGTGAGCTATACTGTGCACATACACATACATACACACACACACACACACACACACAGACCATTTGGGAGTGGTACGCATATGCGGAGGCTCCGGGTTCGAGTCCAGCTGTGCTACTGTAGTGGAAGAAAGAAATGAAAGAAAATAATAGTTTTGAAAAATAGTTAATAATATTTTATAGTTTGAAAAATAGAATTTTGTTAATATTTTAAATGTATCTCAGTGCAGTGAAAAGAGTCAGATACAGATTTAAGGTCATTGCTATTAGGGAAACAAAGGCACAAGAATCCTTTAAATTAATACAATGCCACTTGGCCAACTGTTTTGTAAGAGAAGGCAATGTTTCGGACAGTCTGCATTCTGCTTTCAAAGCCAGAACACTTGCTCAGGAATCGCTCTCTTAAACTCATGCCAGTAACAGTTTGTTGTAGACACCGAAGCAGAAAAGTTGTTTTTTCGCTATCTTAGCATCAGTGCATATTAATAAGTTTATAATATCTTGCAAATAACTTGTAGTTATTATTTCAATAGAATATATTTATTGCTAGCAGTGGTGACTACTTTCTTATTACTAATACTTCTCTCTTAAACATAATACTTACAAGCCCTTTTACTAAACCGCTCACTCCACAAGCTATCAGCACACAAACACACATCCCCAATCACATTTCACTACCCTTAGATTTTTTTTTCCTAGGAGCCTCTACAGCTCACTGTCCGGTTATGGACAGTGTTGTCTGCAACGAGAGAACACTGTCCGAAGGCCTGCAGTGCACTGAGAAGGCTCCGGGCGCCAAAGACCATAGATATTGACGCGCCTTAAATTAAAAAAAAATATAGACAGCTGTAATGTTACGAACAATTTTGCCAAATCAAGCCCAACCATTATTTAGAATTACCGCTTAATTACCTGTTTCAAATAATGGTGTAGTCAAATTTTATGTTTAAGATATTTTCACTTGAATTTGAATAACATTGTAATGTTATTGGTGATGTGTGTGCGTTGTATTATAGCACGATAGATATTGAAAGGGCTTATTTGTGTGTAAGTTTAAGAGAAGAGAGAAATATTAAGTAATAAAAATTAACCACTGGTTTAAAATAAATATATTATCTCTAAATGAATTTAAATACTTCACAATACTAAGCTTACAAATATATAGAATTATTGCAATTAAATATTTAGCTAGATTGATTTAAACTCAAATGATTTAACACTTGTAAGTGAAACTGATGTTCTCTCTCGAATGTATACTGGTTGATGTTGAAATCAGACTGATGAAATAATGCTCCTCTTGGTAGTTCAAATCTGCCATTTATATTTGATTTCTAGAAGGGGTTAAAAGACAAAGAATGGCCGAGTTTGTTCTCTTGTAACAGCGTCTTGTACCTGGTCCTTAGATTAATAGTCCCTACAGTTAGTTCTAAGTACATTTCACTGCACTAAAATACATGATTATTAGTTAAAATTCACTAAAATAATTTCCAAGACTAAAATTATTTCAGTTTTTCCATTTGCTTCTTCCACTACAACATGTTTAGTTTAGGGTCTAAATGTACAGAACTAGGACATAGATAATGCGAGATGTCGGCATTGCCTTTGATGTTTTACAGAATTTTTTGTTTTTTTATATTTAGTACGAAAACTCTGTGGAAACATTCAAATATATCAAACTATTGATCACTTGAAAGGGAGTTCGGAATTATTTTATTCCCTTCATTAAAGGGAATTCTGGTTTATTAGAAACCAAAGCCTTGGCAAAGTAGGGACAGGGAGGTACCGTCCAGAATATCGAATGAAGGGGCACCAAAATTTCAAAATTATTTTATAACATTTGGCGCACAAAAGCCCATGAAGGACCAAGACAGCGATTTGTGCGGAGGGAGGCAAGCCACAGTTCCCGCCGTTTAGTTCCGGCCTACACTCCCTAGGTGCGCTACCAACCATAGTTTCCCACTTTTTCTCATCAAAAGTCTAGATGCTGGGCCAACACCGACTTTGCCTGCCTGCACGGGAATCGAGCCCTGTATTCTAGCACCAAAGGTGAGTTGCGCTAGCCACTAGACCAACGCATGAGGACTCAAAATGATTACATGACAGAATAATAAAATTAAGGGAAAACACACACACTCATTCAGGCTGATGCCACTTATACTTTCTGAAGAGACAGTTTTTGTTTAAATTATTGAATTATATAAATAAATCATATTAAGTGGATAATGTATAATGCATTAAGAACATTGTATCATAATTGAAGGAAATAAACTGCAAAAAATGTTTATTTTCTATTGTAGTTAAGATGGCAATAATTGCTTTCCAAGTTCCCAGGCAACAAGCAATAGACGAACACCACAATTCATAGAAAACTATCAAATATGAGCTACAATAACTGATTAATAAGTACATAAACTTGCCTCTTCTTATTTATGAACTTCTTTTAAAATTTTCCAGAAATGAATGTTAAATGTGTTACTTATGCGTCCTAAATCCCACCCTGCCATCTTATTCAACTACTCCATAGATGTAACGAAAGCTTGAAAAATCATCAGTAATTTAAAAGTTGTATTTACAGTACTTTGTACTTATATTTTTAGTGTGTTGAAAACTCTAATAAAGATAGCTGTAAGAAATGTACTTTATTCAGCCTTACCTAACTCCGCGGAAACTCAAAATATGCTTTTCACCTTGATACCCGACAACAAAAAAAGAGATAAACGCGTGATACAATGGACCGATGAAACTAAAAGCGCTTTTGCTTTTGCTGTAGGGCTGCTCCCATGGCTGACTGAGATGCGTCTACTGTAAGGTACAGAGGTAGAGTAGGATCTTGGTGGGCCAAGAGTGCTGCATTCTCCAAAGCAGTTTGGAGTGAACAGAAAGCGCTTTTAGTTTCATCGGTCCATTGTATCACGCGTTTATCTCTTTTTTTGTTGTCGGGTATCAAGGTGAAAAGCAAATTTTCAGTTTCCGCGGAGTTAGGTAAGCACCAACGATAAAATTCAGTAAACCAAAAAAAGGCCGAAGTTGTTGGACTGTTTCGGGTAAGGGAAAATTTCTAATAATGCTTACTCTGTCCGGTAGTGGCCGAATACCCTCTGGCGACACGATGTATCCCAGAAACTCTATTTCGGCAACTCCGAACGCTGACTTGGATACATTTATTTTGAGACCGAATTTGTCTAATATCTGAAAAAGAGTGGTCAAGTATGACCGATGGGACTCCTCATCGTTTGAGGCTATAAGGATATCGACGAGATATGAAAATGCAAAGGGTAGGTCCTTGAGAGCGCAATGCATGAACCGCTGAAAACTTTGAGCTGCGTTTCGTAAGCCAAAGGGTAATCTTAAAAATTCGAACATTCCAAAAGGGGTAGTGATGGCAGTCTTAGGAATGTCTTCTTCTGCGACTGAGATGTTATAGTAAGCCCGCACGAGGTCCACCTTTGAGAAGATGTGTTTGCCTGCTAATTCGCAGTGAAAGTCCATCAGGTGAGGGAGGGGGTATCTATCAGGAACTGTTATGGAGTTAAGTGCCCAGTAATCCCCGCACGGACGTCAGTTACCATCTTTCTTCTTCACCATGTGTAATGGTGAAGACCAGGGACTGTTGGAAAGGCGACACACTCCTATGGTACAGAGAAATTGAAATTCTGCGCGAGCGACAGACAGCTTCTCCGGTGGTTGTCGGCGTAGACAGGCGGGCCTCGCGTACTAATGGTGTGTGCCACTGGCGATTGAGCAGTTGGAAGACCTACTGTCTCCTGAAAAACACTGGGGAAGGAATTTAAAATGTCGCCATACTTACAACCTGGAGGAATTGTGCAAATGGATCCAACGGCCGGGAGTTCAGTAATATGGCCACATGTGTAAAGTCCGGTTGTACCATCAATGAGGCGGCGGCTTTGCAGGTCCACTACTAAGCCGAAGGCTTTTAAAAAATCGGCGCCTAAAATAGGGGAAGTGAGGTCGGCTATGACAAATACCCAAGTCATGTTACGGCGCAATGCTAAATCAACTGTAACTACAGTGTTCCATAAGAGGTAATAGGTGAGCCGGTGGTCTCTTTGTTGGTATCATTGGCGCTACGGAAGTGCGGCACGTAAATGCCTTCAGCCTTGTACATATACACCAGATGAGGTTCTGGAAAACCCCACGGCCAGTCGTTACTGGCGGTCGACGGCCACAGTAATGATTATCGTCAACCTTGTTTAACGTTTCGGATCGAGATTCCGGTATCCGTTATTTAGTGGATTCAGGTGCAGCTGTCTCTGTATTGCCTCCAACACCGGCTGATCGTCGTGGAAGTGGTTCGTGGATCATAGATCTACAGTAAATAATGTAGAAGTCACTAAAACTAATACAATAAACTAATGTAGTTTATTGTTATGATATTAATATGCATACAATTCATTGATGAATCATTAAAATGATATACAGTGAGTGACTTCCTGTTATTACAAAAAAGATGTAACAAAAAATTAAGTGATGAATAAACTTACAACTGAAATGTGTTAAGTCTAAGTTGTAATCTGGATTGAATTTAAATAAATATAGTCCTAATCGGGGTCACCAATGTTATGGTATTAATTACAAAACTTACTTAAAAGATAAACGTTTTATTGCACAACTTTAAAGAACATGTTAAAACCATAATACTTACATGATATTAAGAAGTAAGTAAAATCATCAGCACCAGGAAGGTAACTCTCACACTGGTTATCCTAATTGTTTGTTTCTTCGGTGGTGCGCTGCCGGCCGCCACAGAACTTTGAATTAATTTCATTTTCAAAGTAATTATAAACAGATTGTCGAAATATTTACCGGAAATACTGAGCCGAAATTTTTTTTTGGTCTCTCCATCCCTTCCCCCTCACAGTCTCTCCACTCTCTCTTGCGATATTGGCATTCCTCTCAGTATGTTTTGTGTGTGTGTGTATGTGTATAAATAAATGTTCAGCTATAAAAAACGGAAAATCACAGTAAGTTCAAATTTGGTATTTACATAAATTGTATCAAAGATGCAACGATAAGTTTTTACAGAATCGGTCGGAGGAAAGTGCACGTTATAGCAATTGATATAGTTATTACACTATAGTTTGAAATATAACCTACCATAATTACTCAAAATGTTTTTATTGTGGCGCGTTAAATAATAACAATTATGTTGATAAAAATATTAATCATTAAGAAAGATAATATAATTAAGAAAGGTATTATTTTAAATTAATATAAACAGTTTGAATATATAATCATTTTCAAAGGCCCCCCCCCCCCGTTTATTGGGCAATTAGTTATTGCAAAGTTCTCATAATTTTGGTGTGGAATTAAAATGTTCCAATTGAACATCATGTTCACCATGTCTTTAAAAATAAAATAACTTAAATAATTAGAATTAAGAATTTTAAAAACACTTCTTCCTGATGTACCTGCACTCTTGGACTAAATGCAATAACATTAACACAATCCAGCATGCAACAATATTAAAACATACTACCTTAATAATTTGAGTGTATTTAAGTGAGGTGTGACCGACTTATTAATCAAGGTTAACCCATTTTATAGTAAATGATCGAGGACAAAGATGTTTACAAAGTATTATGGAATCTTTAATTTCAAGGTTATAATATGAGTAATGTACGTTCTACTTTTATTATAAACATTGCATTTTCTTTTAAGTGAGACTTAGTGGAGGTTGTTTACATTATTTATTAAATTGCCAAATGAAATAATTTATTATTTTAAAATTTACAAAACTGCCTTGTATTGTCTCTTCGAAGGCACGGTCATTTCTCCTTGAAGTTAAAGCGTAATATTTTTATTGGATTGTAATATATGAAAGTTATTAAATTAAAACAGTATTTATTTACTTAATAACCTGTTAACCATTTTGATGTAATTCAAGTTTGTAACACCTATATAAAGTTAATATACATTATATACATGAGAATTCCAAATTTGATGAAGATCAGTTAACCAGAATACTTTACCTACAAAATAGGTTTTCGAGTTTTTTTTTTTGTGGAATTTTCTGGAAAACGGCTACAAACGATTTCCTTTGAACTTGGAATGTTAACTGAACAGGTATAAACCTATCACTTTTATTTGAATCATTTTTCTGGACTACAATAATCATTCTTCCAGCTGCCTGGAAAGAACCCTGGATAAATCCTGTCACCACCTCTATATTGGATAGATGAGTGTATAATCTAATGATGATATAAGATGTTTAAAGAAAATTTGTCTTTTTGTTTTTTTAATAGTATTATTAGCGATAAGAGAAAGGTGTGTAAGTGTGTCATATCAGATTTTTTACTTTTTTTATGTATGTATAACTTCTAAGGCAATTATATGGCAAGTCATACTATTCAACGCTTTTTATTGCCCACAAAATTCATCTGTAGAAATAAAAGTCGGTTAGGCACTGCACTGCGCTACTACAAAAAACTGCACATTGGGGTGGGCAGTAGGCTAAATATAGGGTCATTCAAAATGTACTTTTATGCGTAGATATCCACACACATCAGTACTATGATGTCACATGTTATCTTCATGAACCTGTTGAATTTATTTGCACTGCTTCAGCTTTCTCGTTTTATATTTATATAGAATTTGTTTGGTTATTCTTGATCATTCTTTTGAATCTTAGGATTCTAGATTAAAAAAAATATCAAGCCAAAGCTTCGGCAATTTATTTCAAAATACGTAGATTATATTTATATAGAAAATAAGTTATATTTAATTGTCAACAAATATTTAGAGAATATCAACAAATACAAGAAAAAAAATACTAGCCTTTCTTTTGAAATATTAATAATAAACTAATTATCAACATTATTATATTGTAGAATTAAAAGGGGGAAAAAAAATGTGACCAATTAAAATGGCAGAGATATTTTTATGTAGATATGAGGAAGACGAAACCATACAAGAGACAAGGTTGTAGTAATTGGGTAATTATTTGGGTGTCGTCTATCTATTGTTTAGTAAGGACTACTCCTTCTTATACTGTTTGTATTGTACCTCCCATTTCTTTATGGCTATATCGTCAAACAATCATTTATAGTCCTACATACGTTAATAAAATTTACAATAATTGACCTTCTAAGCAATATTTTGTGTGTGTGTGTGAGATATAATGTGATATAATTTAAAGTATATGGTTATTAATTGGCTTAAGTAAATTACTAATGAACACAATGAAATAATCATTTCATGTGGTATAAACTTTTGGTCATTTACAAAAAAAAACATAACATTTTAAATGCAAAATTTTAAATATTGAGCTAGGCAGAAAATGCTGCTAAAGCAGAATGCAGTTTTTCTTCTTTCTTTTTTTTTCAAAAATTCTTAGAAAATAATAATTAAAGCCGAAACCGACTGACTACAAAAAAAACGAATTAGTTTTTAGAGTAACAAGTTCAGAATAGTATCGGGTAATAATCTGATCATGTTCAAAGAAGGCATGTCTACAAGAAAAATTTTGTTTGAGAGCAGCTTGTTTCCAAATTTTTTTTTACTCATAAAAAATGACCACCAGCGTCAAAAAAAAAACAAAAAACACAATGGTAGATGTATTGAAAAAAAAAACTTTGATCTGATGTGAAACACTGACATAACTTTCTTTACGTCTATTAAATTAATTTAATACATAAACAGATTTTACTCTAAAATTTAGTGGCCCTAATAAAAATATAATGGAGATAAGACTAAATGTTATTAGCACTTTGATCAAGCGCCAAAAGACCGAGAAGGCCGGGATATGTCGGCGTGGTAGCCGACACCCTGGCAAAAGAAGGCAATGCATCTCCTCTCTTTGGGCCAGATCCCTTTTGCGGAGTCAGCGACCAAGTATTCTTAGAAGAAATCAAGAAGGAGGAGGTGGCGAAAAGAGCTCGTCTCTGGAACACCATCTCGGGACTGAGGCAAGCCAAGGTCTGTCTAGGTGGTTATAACCAGGAAAGGTCGAAAGCCAGCATCAGTCTGAGTAAGAACAGGATCCGTATTCTTACGGAATTCCTTACTGGGCATTGCAGACTCAAGGGACACCTGAGGAAGCTTGGCCTAGAAGATGATGGCACATGCAGATTCTGTGGGGAGATAGAGGAAACTCCGATACATCTCTTCACGACTGTGATGCCGTCAGAAGATTTAACAGTCTGGGCCGTTACCAGATAGGGGAGGAGGAAATACCCACCCTAGAACCTTCCGGATTTAGGGATTCCTTAGGGAGCTCTACCTGGAGAGAGTGCTGTAGATTATTATGAGCTAGCTAATCTTCGACACCAGAGGGGGTACAATAGGTCATAAAAATGGTGGTCGCAGTACAGAACCCTCAAAAAACAAAAAAAATGTTATTAGCAGCATAACAGTTAGCACTTCTATGTGATTACACTCAAGTCCCAGAAGACAGTATGTAAATCAAATTGACCAATGTTTTAAATAAAAGTGATAGATTTATGCAGTGAGCATTCCAAGTAACGAAAGAACTCT
This sequence comes from Triatoma infestans, assembly GCA_011037195.1. NCBI lineage: Eukaryota > Metazoa > Arthropoda > Insecta > Hemiptera > Reduviidae > Triatoma > Triatoma infestans. The sequence goes on along the minus strand of JAAEAF010004772.1, from coordinate 15,967 downwards.
GTCCGGAGGCAGGCAGTGCATTGAGAAAGCTCCGGGCGCAAATGACCACAGATGTTGACGCGGCTTAAATTATAAAAATAAAAGCAAGTTTACAGTTGCTGCGTCTCACAGAACATCAAAAGATCAATTTTCCTATAATGTTTCAGATATGTAATTTAGATAGGATGTGGAATTAAAAAAAAATCGTTGGAACCGTTTTTGGGAAAATTAGGAAAAACTGAAAAAATACAAAATTAATGCCTCACTTCCGGTTCAAGGATTTTGATCGAAACTTTCGTGTCATATATGCAGTGGTAAAACCTGGACAGAATATCAATTTGAGCTTCCTGCGATTTTTTTTTAGATATTTTGATCCACATTCACATTCATACACACGCAGATCATTCGCCAAAAAATATTCTTCCATTCTCAAGAGTATGTCAAAACAAGTATTTCCGGTGAAAGCCTAGTTTTTTAAATTTGACACATTCGCAACTTCAACTTCAAATCGCACTAAGTGTAAGTGAATTTATAAAATATATATACATATATACATATTATTTTTTTTTATTTAAGGCGTGTCAACATCTATGGTCATTGGCGCCCGGAGCCTTCTCAGTGCACTGCCGGCCTCCGGACTGTTCTCTCGTTACAGACAATACTCTCCATCAACGGGCAGTGAGCTGTAAAGGCTCCTAGGAAGAATATATATTTAACACTATTTTAATGGACTGTTTAATAAAATTAGCATAAATTGATAAAAGTAACATACTCTGGTCCTCACGCGTTGATCTAGTGGCTAACGCAACTTGCCTTTAGTACGAGAATTCATGGTTCGATTCTCTTGAGGGCAAAGTCGGTGTTGATTTAGCATCATGAGAAAAAAATTGAAAGCTACAGTTCTTTAGCGCACCTAGGTAGCGAAGGTCAGAACTAAACGGCGAGGAAACTGCGGAGTGCTTACCACATGTGTCCCCTATTTATCATATATATTTAAAAATTCATGCCGTATTATTTTACTTGTTTATCCTTTAAGAAATAGGATATTAAGACCAAGCTATATATCAATTTAATTTTTGGTTATTAATAATATTAAATGTAGAAACATCCTTTCTCTTTCATGATTATTTTAAAAGTTTAGTAGTAATGTATAGATTAAACAAGTTAAAACATTATTACATAAAATTAATAAATATTCATGTTTACACTATTTTGTCTTATGTTTTAAACAAAACTACGTAATTTAGCGTTGTTTCCATTAATTATACATTTATTTAAAAATTCCATTGTTAATGGACATGTAACGAAAAACTTTACATAAAAATAATATATTTAGAAAATTGAAACTATTTTAATTCATATTTAAAAGGACTCTTGATTGTTGAAACTATTCTATTGCAAGAGAATATAACTGCATAACAATTAATGCTGGAAAAAGAAGTCTTTTAAATTTTTATTTAGGAACAATGGAACGATTGTTACTATCAAATAGCCACATCTTTGTCTTCATAATAATTAATTTTAAAATTCCTTATATTTCAATATAGAATAAAGCTTTCATTAATGATAATGACTTTATTAAAATGCTTTTTTATTACATCATCTTACTGAACAATAATCATTGAATAATTCACTAAAATATAGTAATCAACACCTTGACCTATATAGATTGAATGGTAAGAATATCAAAATCGGTAAAATTCAAAATGTTATATATTTTTTTTTTTTAATGATTTTTTCCCCTGTCACATTGTGTTTACTAGGGAAGAGATTAGTCCCGGGTTCGAATCCAATGCTATCTCTTAGATTTTTTCTTCCTAGGAGCTTCTATAGTTCATTGTCACCTGATAGGCAGCGTTGTCTGAAGCGAGATTACACCGTCCGAAGGCCGGCAGTGCCCTGATAAGTCTCCGGGCGCCAATGACCACAGATGTTGACGCGCCTTAAATTTAAAAAAAAGTAGTGTTTACTGTTTATTTTCTCACGCTGTCAGAGAAGTAAAAAAAAATATACTTAATTATTTAGATAATCGTTTTACTTAATGTAGAGTAGGTTTATATTATTATTTATTTTTTATAACTTACTGTCTAGGTCATATCCTGCTCGCCATGTGGGCAACAGTTAATATTGTGCCCACACAAACTATAATATACAAATCTTTGAAAGAAAAATAAAATAAAATAATATAAAATAAAATGTGTCCTATTTTCCTAAATACTGTATATTAAAATTTTGAAATACATGAATATGAACAATGACACCCAAGAATTAATTAAAATATTAATATTTAATTGAAATAATTTTTAGTTATTTTCGTTATATTTCCATTCATATTTAATTATTTTAGAATATTATTTCCGCCGGGATAATTATTTGAAAAAGCCGCAGACAGAATAGGCTGCCCACAGAACTCGTTAATGCTATTCAAACCAAACTCTATTTGTTTTTTTTTTTTTATCTTTATGTTCAGTAATTGTTTTCTGAATTAGAGGAACACTGACCATATAGTTGATGAGATATCTATTGACCGTTAAGCCCTTTGAATCGAGGAAGCAACCGCCATGGTTGCGGTTTTTCACTAATATTTACAAAAAGCTAACTTCCACTACAATTTTAATAAAGAACATTGACCTCTACTTTTATCATACTGAAAATCTAACAGGCATATAATAAAAACAAATCATACAACTTTCTCTTAGTGCAATTCTCAAAGCTTAATGGTAAATTTTGTGTTTTTTTTTTTTTTTAATTTTTATTAAACATAGAATTGCTCTAATGTTAGTATACACGAGGAAATCCATATTTTAAATTGAAATTTCGTTTTAGAGGGGGCTAGTCGTAGCAGTTCCCTCTAAATTCTCTTTAAAACCTATTCTCTCAAAAATATTTCAAAAAAATAATATGTTTATTCAAGTGTGAATAGTATATAACCATAGTCTTGATTAGCAATAAACACAATAATTATTTCCACCTACCTACCAGCGATCACACGGAGAGTTCGTCATATTTTTCATGTATCCAAAATAGATTTTAAATAAAATAGAAATGAAAGAATGAATAATTTTACTTAACCATAATTAATATAAAAATGAAAAAGCAAAAAAAAATATTAGGTTAAAAAAGGTAGGTATACTTTTGCCCGGTTTGCCCGGCTCATAAATAGATAAAATAAATATTATAAAACAAGCAAAATTATGGTTGTCAGGGACCAAAGAAAAAACTTCTCAATTAAAAAAAAATCGACATAACAACTTAACCATTGCAGGATGGATATATTTTAAAAACGAATAGTTTATATGAGCACAGAAAAATGCAGTCGTAAAAGTACAAGATAATTCTTATTACTGAATTGATGACTATTTCAACAACTTAGAAATACTGATCACTTTGCAATTGATTAATTCAATTCCACATTACCTCTCCTCCGATATACTACAACAGTATCCCACACTACCTGCTGCTGATGTCCGCTATCTTGGACTTTACATTGACAAAAGACTTACATGGAATCTACACACACACACACACGACTTAAAAGAAAAGAACTTAACATACGATTCAGAGTACTCAAAAGACTTCTGTACAATAGATCGAAAATCACACTACAAAACAAAATAATTATCTATATAGCCACCTTCAGACCTATTTGGGCATAGTGGATTGAACTGTGGGGCTCAACTAAAGTTCTAATCTCCAACGTATCCATACCCTGCAATCCAAAATCCTTAGAACCATTGTCAATACTCTCTACTATGGATCCAACAAAACAATCCACATAGACGGACATACGCTTCCTACAAGAAGTTATCAAAACTCGTTATAATAAATTCCCTGTATCCTTATCCTTTCATCATAATCTTTTTGTCCAGCGTCTTTCGTCCCGAACCCTCCTTGACAATTTTCCCCGTCACCTGAAATGTCAATGGCCATGAGATTTGTTCGCAGAAATAAATGAACATTAACAATATTTACTAGGAGTGTTACCACTGTGTAGTTTCTCCTCTCTTTTGTTTTATAGTATGCACACACATTTACTTAGGGCACTTATGCTGAAGTAAATAACAATAAACATTTAAAAAATAATTCTAGTAAACAACTTACTTTAACACATTCAAAAACACTATTAGGGAAAGGATTAGCTTGGAGTAAAATTATTACTATTCCCGTTTTTCTTATTATAAACTTATCGTACAGTGCGGAAAGGTTAACGTCCAAAAGTAAGAACCTGAAATGAAGACCTGGGGGGGGGGGGACAGAAAAACACCATCAAGAGTTAACAAACAAGGAAATCTATATTTATTAAGGTCTTGACCTTCCACTATCCACAATACAGTTTTATTTTTAAACGCTCCGCACAGTGCTTAGAGCAGAATAGGCTTGATGCTATCTGTAGTCCGGTCGGAAGCAATTATGGTAGCGTCGCCATGGAGAAAATACACCAAGCCAGCATGCTCGAGCTTACACGCTAAACGGACGGGCTCTATAGCCGGACAGCGAGCACCATGTCCTTTTCCATGAGGCGAGTGTCAATTTCCGATTCGGAGGACCATCAGGCCATAACCTGAATAATGAAGATTAAAAAGAAATTAGCGAAATAGTTTAACTAAGACAAGTGGTCACAAAATAGAAGGTAATTTAGTGAGTCAAGGTACGGATACACCTTCGCAGTGAAGGATTGAGCTATACAATGAATAGTTGTTAAATAGAACAAGAAATGAATAGGTAAAGAATTATACCTTAACCTAATAATGTGAAAATTTAAGCGTTTGCAGTGGTTGTCGACGTGCCAGGCGAAACAGCTATTCTCGTATTAGAAAGGTGCTTAGTTCTGTAATGAAGAAACGCTATTAGCAAGCAAAAGAAACTCAAGTTGATCAGCTTAAAGTGGTTACAAGAAACTAAAGCAGTAAAATATCCAACTAAGTGAATATGGGTGAGATTAGCTGAAACTAATAGAAGGTTTTGCATACTGGTACAAGTAAAAGATGCCCAGTAGAATGGCAAAAGTATTAAATGAAAGGAATTTACAAGTATAATAAAATACCTAGCGTAGTTACCTGGTTTCAGCCTTGAAGTAAGTGAAGAACTTGTTAGTAGCCAATTGAAGTGAATTTAACCACTCTGCACAAAGGTCTTGCCAAGAGTTATGGTTAAAATGCAACACTTAAATATGTAAAGGTAAGTAGCTCGAAAGAGATAGGAAAATATAATAATAAATTATAGTAATTAATAAAAAATAGAGAATAAGAGCTACATTACCCAAGCTGAATCTTTACCAGTACCAAGCTTGGTACGTATGATTGTAGTAGGATGTGTTGCAAGAGTAAATTAGCTGAAAACAGGTTGAAGAATTCCACAGCCCAACGTGGTGAAATGACGATTCCACAGACCAGAGACAGAATCGACTTTAAAATTGTACAACTGCAATAGCTGAAGTAAATTTGAGCTGTAGGCTACAAAAAATGAAATTTCCACTGACAAAAACGCATAAAAAACACTGATAACGCCACACACAGAGGCGAGAGAAAGTTACATAATGGCTGGCACATAAGACGAGCTAAAAGTTAAAGTTGAAGTGGTAAGTGACGCTTTCCCTTGGCGGAGAAAAAATTATATGTACGCCAAATGAATGAATTTGATTGGCTGAAGGTAAGACTGAGCTGGGCTCAATTAGATACTTCTTAGAGTTTCAGCCAACATAATAAAAATAATATAGAAATGTTTTAGACCTAAAGTGTGATAAAAAATGGTTTTAAACATGAAATTTAAATAAATTAGGGTTAATAACCCACGATTAGAACAGTTGAGTTTGCCTGGCGGGAACAGACCAAAACTGCCGTGGCAATCTAAACAGTTAAATTCGCGTGGTTTTTAAATACGCGACACGTACCTTATGTGTCTGCGCCACCTAATTAGCAGCTCAAGGAAATAAATGAATCCTCCCATACTAATATTTATATTGATATAAATATTATAATTTAAATAGTGTATAAATGAGAAGATAATAAAAATTAACAGAAACGTCAACTTGGAATACAAAAAAAAGAAGTCAAAAATTAAAACTGAAATTGAATTCCAAGCAGAAGCTAAATATAGAATCTAAGTATTCTAGTGAAAAATTTCTTAGTATTAGTTTAAGTCTTATAAAAATTATTAACATTCGCAAGTTTAATGAAATCTTTAATATTTTCTTTATTTGTTTCAGCTTTGCTATGCTTGGAGCGCTGGAGCCAAAATAGGAGGTTGGGATACAGCACCTAATACCCAGTACCATATTCAAACTGACGAAGGTCCAGAAAGATATTTTAAGTACCAAACAATTAGCGGTCAATACAGAAAAGAAAAGAGACTTCAAGATGGTACAGTGGTTGGATCTTATGGTTGGGTTGATGCTAACGGTTTTCTCAGATTACGAGACTATATAGCGGACGACAAAGGTTACAGAATAGTAAACACCAAAATGGTACAGGTAGGCGTGGACATGCCTATAGGACAAGCTGTATCTATTTCTAAGAAAATACCTAGCCAAGGAGGTGTTGGCGTGCAACAAACCACACTACGTCCTCCAACAAAACCTGCTCCTATATCATTAAGTGATTATCTTAAAGAAAAACAGTACACTACAACGCCAGCGCCAATATCACTCAGTACTTATCTAAAGACACCAGTGGTAGAAGTGTTAAACAATGGTCTGCCAGCATCTACTGCTGCATCATTCAGTCAGCAGGCTAACACAACACCAGCAACAGTTGAATATCAGTCTACACCAGCTCCATATTATACAACTACACCAGCTTATATAAGGCCGCAAACCTTCAGACCATATTTCAATCCAAATGCTATCACATATGACCAAAAAGCGTACGAGAGCGTTGGCGCTGCAAAGTATGAAAATGGTCAAGGCGAGCTTCCTCAGTATGACGGAGTGGCTTTGACGCATAATGGCTTCAGGTAGTATTTTATATTATGTAAACCAAATATTTTTGTGCTGTCTAGTTAGACGTAGATGTATAAACTGCGTATCAAAAAAAGTTGCACCTTTCGGCATGAGTAAATTACAAGTTTAAAATTATCTTAGATTATCTGGGTAATAAGTTATCTGAATAGGAAGGAAATAGCAATCAAAGAAGAATATAATCTAGTCTATCTTTAATTAACTATATAATTTTTCTATAACAGCTGATTAATATGACGATTATTTCAATTAAAATACTATTAATCTCTAGAATTTTAATAGTATAAAATCGTGTTGTCAACTTTCAACTTTCAATCTAAGTCCAGAAGAGTTTCTTTATTGAATAAATATTTCGCAATTTTCTAAAAAAAAAAGGACTTTGATTTTCTTTAGACATGTTGCATTAACGAGACATAAAAGGTCCCTATCTCTTTTATTTGAAGCTCGTGGTCCGGAATTTTTTTTTTTAGCAGGGATGTGGAGTATCTGTGACGTAGGAAAGTCTCTCTAAGTGACATTTCTTTTCAGTGTAAGATTCCACAAACTATAATAGAACATAGAAGAATTATTAAACACAATGTAGAAGTTCTCAGTTTAAAGAAATTTGGTTTATCAGAAATGTGATTTTACTTAATAAAAAAATCTGGTTGAAACACTCACACAACTTTCGCTTACTCCAGTTTTCAAAATTGAAATTGACAAATTTTATAGTTAGTGCACCAAATTTAATGAAATTCGTCGGAGTTGGTCACTAAACTGAAAAACTGTTCGGTAAAAGCGCACTTCCGGTTTACTAATTTTCTTGAAATTCGGAACTCTGGCCATCTCTTTATTTCTAATTAATTTAGTTTCGATGGTAGAATTGTATGATAGAACTTTAGACTAGATTTTTTGAATTGTAGTCGATGGTTTGAATCAACTATGATAGAACTTTAGACAAAAACATAGCCCCACCTCTCCCCTAAAAATGCCCTTAATGAATTTTTCCAGAGAAATGTTTTAAATAAAAGTTGTAGATCTATGTATGTGTAATTTATGTATAAACTTAAAAAAAAAATCGTCGGGACCATGTTTGAGAAAATCGCGAAAAAGTGAAAAAAATCTTGTAGTAAAGTGGTAAAGTAAACGCACTTCCGGTCATCCGATATTTTTCAAACTCGGAATTTCAACAACACATTTAATTCTAATTAACATTATTTAGATGACATAATTGTATAATAAACTGAAATAGCACTTTAGATGAAAACCTAACCTCACCCTCGCCCACAAAAGTGCCCTTAAATGAATTTTCCTGGACAAATGTTACGAATAAAAGTAGTAGCTCTTTGTACGTATAATCGATACGCGAAGTTTGAAGAAAATCGTTGGAGTCATTTTTGAGAAAATTGCAAAAAAATAAAGCAACCTACTAGTAAAGTGGTACTTCCGGTCGAGGAATTTCGACAGATAACGTACCGTCAGATCCTATAGTGATACCTAAACGGAATATTAAGTTTCAACTTTCTACGATTTTTCGTTTTTGAGCTATGCTGTTCATATACATACATGTACACACACACACACACATACACACACATAGACCATTTGCTACAACCACTTTTTTGGACTCAGGGGGCCCAAAATGGATATTTCCGGTGAAAACTCGATATCGAACATTTGACAAGATTACAATACTTCCTCTTAGAGGAAGTAATAAATAAGTTGTAATAAAATAAGATTTTCTTTAAACATGGTAGGCACATGATTGAATAATGGCTGTTTTTTTTGTTTTTTAAATGATTTCTACAAATTTTAAGAGTTTAACAGATTATACCGGCACTTGAAGTTCAAAGGAAGTCAAATATAAATAAATGTTGAGACATCTTATTCAGAATCAATTAGACGCGGCCTTCAGTAATGTTTATATAGCTCATATGTCGCCCTTGATTGTAGGTTCTCATGTGGTCAGCAGTAGAAAATTATAAGGATGTGTTTCAACATTTTGAAATGAAGTTATATATATTTTTCATTTAAAAATATGGTTTGCAGGGAACAATGAAGATAATTTCTTTTACGTTTTTTTTTAATTTTTGACAAGTTTTTATTTTTATTTTATTTCTTTTAATGAAATATGCTTCAATTTCTCCGGAATGGAAAATATTGAGGAATTCCTATTCCTTTGTGGTTGTGTGAACCTTTACCATTTACCTGTTTGACAGTGCTTATACGCTCCCCTGACATAGATCCTAGTAACTACCCATGGGCACGTCAATGAATCACTTCAGATTTGTTAAATAACGTGGTCACTAAACTGGTCTCAACGCCTAAAAAGTAAAGTTGGTTTGAAGGTTAGAAACTGGTAAGACTCAGCAGCACCCCAGTTTCATAAAGTTCAAACAATGATACAAATGTCTAAACTTAAATTTTTACTTTTTTTCTTAAGTGCAGCAATCGTATCACATATTCAACTGAAAATAAGTGTGCACCTATACCAATAATGTACTTTTATTTGTAACATTTTATTAGAAAAAATTGTAACATTTGGGAGATATTATCCCAAATGTATGCATACATATTTATCATATATGTAGCATACATATTTTTGATGTTCTCCACCAGTTTCGGATTTTCATCTATCGTCAGAATAACGTTATCAAGGTTAATCAAGACTTGCAAATATGCAAGGTCAATCAAAAATATGCATGGTACGACAGATAACATCCCAGAATTGCGGACCCATCTACAATTGTAACGATTATTTGAAAAGATTAATTTAAGTGAGTTCTGAAAAAGATGCGAGCTATAAACTGTAACTTCTAACATGTTAAATTATAGGGTTGTTATAAGCAATTTCGCCCGATAAGTGAGTAAACGTTAAAAAAAATGTCAGCTTCTTAGAATTCTTTAAATACATATACAAGAATTGTAAAAGAAATTTATGCGTTCCCACATTAAATTTTGTATTCACTTTAACCATTTCACTTTTACAATTCATTAATAATAATATTCTTTTGCATGTTCTTTGTCAGAAGGATGACTGTAATGCAATTTTCTTATATCTAGTTACTTTTTAATAGCCATATGGCATTATTGAATAAAAATCACCTACTTTACACTGGTGAAAAAAAGTATATTTCATGATTTTGTATTTCTGAACCAAATATAATACAAAATTGTTTATCTTATAATAGTGTACAGTACAAACAAACAAAAAAACGCTTTATCTTAGAGATAGCACATGAGCCAATGTGAAAAAAAAGAAAATTTCGTCCCACAGAAATATAAACAAAAAGTCACGTAATCCTTAAACCACAAAAGTCTATTTTCTGTGTAATGTGTGTGGCCTCCATGAGCGCTGCGACAGGCTTAGAGGCGTTGTGGCATGCTCAATACCAGGGTATCCAGTACATCTTGCAAAGATTGTCCATTCCTCTATGGCAGCAGGGATAAGGTTTTGTAGAGCTCGTGGTGGTAGGAGACGGTTGGAAATTGCTGTTTTCAGTAATCTCCATACATGTTCCATGCAATTCAAATCAGGAGACGATGGTGGCCATATCATCCTTGGAATACCATGGCTTTCCAAGAACCTATTTACAGACTGTGCGCGGTGGGCACGAGCATTATCGTCCATTAAAATGAAATCTGCTGTAATGTTAGCTCTAATCCACGAACAATGGGTTCAAAGGCGTTTTTCTCATATTTTTGTGACATCATATTACCTGGATGTGGACAAGTGTGTGCGGCGTCTCATCATTACTCCTCCCCAGAAGAGTGCTGTGCCACCATCTTGCTGGTAGCGTTCAACAACGAAAGCTTCATTTAAACGTTGATCATTTGCCCTCCAGACATGAATACTTTTGTATTCAATGCATGATTACTTTTGTATTGGATACAACGAATTGCGTACCTCATCTGTAAATGTTTGGGCCCATTGTTTCCGGGTCCAATTTTCATATCTTCTTACCCATTGTCACTCTAAAGTCTGTGGCGATATTCGAGGCGTGGTGCCCTGAATGGCCTTCGAGAACGTAGTCCTACATTGTGGAGTCGATTTCGAACAGTTTGTATAGATACATTGACTCCTGTAGCCGCTCGAAGCTCCCGACGTAGGTGTTGCTGTGCTTCTAGGTTGTCTCCTAGCAGAAATAAGATGTATCGGTCTTGACCAGTGGTTGTTTTGCATGGTCTACCTATCCTAGGCTTATCAGCTGTGGTTTGGGTCCGTTGGAATTTCCGCCAAAGTCTGGAAACGTCACTTTGATTGCATCGCACCACTTGAGCTACTTCGGCTAGTGTCATTTGACCATGTTGCATTAAAGTCACTATTAGAACTCTATCTGCTGCTGAAATTGTGCAGTGGCAATGCTGTTTAAATTCACGGTAAAAATCACTTCCTTTTCAACTTACACGCAATCAACAAAAAATTTTTCAACTGCATGCAATCAGCTCAACTTCTCAACTGATCAAAATCTCTAACAAGTAGTGAATGAATGAGCACATTGTCAGGAAAACAAATGTAACGCGTTTCAAAGATCATACGAAACAAAGAAATGCAACATAATTTATCGGACAAAGTTCAGAAATACAAAATCTTGGATAGGCAAAACTTTTTTTGAACAGTGTAAATATAATTTGACTCAAATTTAATGGAATATCATAATTTCTGTGCAGGTATTACCTTCCTCGCCATTATCACGAAGAAGAAACTCTACAAGGGGATCAAAGAGCTGGAAGTTATGGTTATATCGATCCTTTTGGTATCAGAAGAGTGATCTATTACAATACTTCACCTGTAGGTGGTTTTGTTCATCGTAAAAACAATAGATATGTGGGCTTTCAGGCTACTCCTTACGATCCACGATTTTGATTAATGCTCCGTTTTCGAACGAATCCAGAGATTGGATGAGGTACATTGCATTGATCTCGTCGCTGCAATCTATGGTCTATCTCGATCTTCTCATCATTTTTTGTAAAAGTGATCTAGTGTAGGATAATTTATTTATTAGTTATAACTTCATATTAAAACCCTTTTAAACAAATTTTAGTAACACCAATAGATTAAAAATAATAGTAATTCAGGATAAAAAGAAGACTTTGGTTTTAGCTTTAAAAACGTGATAGGTTTTTAAGAATCATCAGTCGATATGTTCTGTCGAGCATATGGTGTGGACATTGAGAATATTTAATGTTTAAACAAGAAAAATAAAATATACGCATGGAATATCCAAGACCCGGACATAAAACAGCGTAGGAGGGTAGTAGCCTTGTTTGGCGCCTTTGTGACTCCTACTTTATTTATTATGCCATAATATTATTGATGACTATTTGGCCACAATTTTTCATCAAAATGGTAACAACTGCTAATTATTGGAAAATGGGTTATTGTAATCGAAAAAAAAATCTATTTTTTGGAAAAAAAAAAGGAAATTCAAAATTACAAATGAAATGAATAAGCAAAAGAAAACAAATTACAAAAGTTTGAATAAATCTCGTGCCAACCCGACATTTATTAACTAATTCGTATTCACAAGTTGCCATATTCACTTGAATAATTTTTTAAATCCTAATATTGCTCGTTATCACTATATTTAATTTTTCTATTGGCTTTTTTTATTAATTAATTAATTAATGTAAAGCTCCCCCTAATTTGGGAAAGTCAGTTTTTATAAAGTTTATTTTCCAAAATTTGATGCAATATCGTCGTCCTTGGAGTTTCCTCGTCCTTCATATGCTACATTGTACTCTCATCCTTAATTAAATAACTGCCTCAGTAAATTAGATTTCTGTTAGACCTTAAAAATATTAATTGTTTACTGCAGTTGAAAACCCTAATTCAAATTATGTTTCAAGTTGATGTTGCCAAAATTATTTAATTTTTTTTTTTCCTTAATTTTTCAATCACAATCTACAAACAAAATGTAATTAGTGAATATGATGGATGATAAATTATCTTAAAATTACTTTAGTGTAATTAATTTGTTAACTCTTTTACACATTTTGTCAGGATATTAAAAAAAAAAAAAAATTGTCCACATCATAAATAATGTTATTCTAATTATAAAAACTAGAATCTAGAATTGTTTCCTAGTCGACAGTATAAGTAACAATATGTAGAATATTTATAATTTTGCTCATAATAAATGAGCTAACTAAACTTTTTTTTTAGTTACATTAAGGAGATTGTTAACCCTAGAGAAAGGGGATGATACTAAGGTGCCATAACTGACATTGAAATCATTGGACATTGAACAAATAAATATTTATAATGTACTATGGTTTCATTGTCTAAAAACTTATATTGTAAACAAAAGGTTTTTTTTTTTTTTTTTTTTTATAATAATCTTGGAAAGTTTGTATGTATGTGAGACACAATGTGAAGACAAATTAATACATTGAAACTATGTCATTCAATACAATGATTTTTTTTTTGTAAAAAATTGCATGTTTTTGTCAAAAGTGTTGATTCTGACCGGTTTACATATGTACAATTGTTTTCATATTTAGTTATAAGAAGGGCAAGTTACTAATACAAATTGTACGACTAATTGAAAATAAAATGAACTTGTACATAAACGATTAATTTTTGTCGTTCTTGTATTAAAAATTCTCTTTGTTAATTACCATAATCTTGTCCTGTTTTTCTAATATTCTTTCCTTTTATAAAGTATTTGAGTTATTATTTTCCATCCAAAAAATATTATTTTTTATGAGGAGAATACTATTATTACATTATTAAAAATAAATTCATATGAGGATATAGACATGTTAGGGAAGCAACTCGTAGTGATGTAGTTGTCTTTAGAATAATAGAAATAGTTCGACTTACCACTCAGATTATCAGACCGTACTGGACAATACTAATAATCTCTTCAAAGCGTCAGCTGTAATATATACTGCGCTGCATAAAACGAGGTCCCTTTGTGCAAAGAATGCATATCAACAAAAGAACATTTCTAATTTTAAAGAAAAATGATTTATCAACGCAGAATCCAATTAAGAAGATTAAAAAGTAATTTCAGCTTGAATAAATAAGTTCATATCTCTAGAAATTCCACTTAATTTTAAATTCTCTTGTTTATCATTGAACAGATAGTTGAGTAATAACAAAAAATATCGATTAGATTATTTCTCAATAAAAAAACAACAACAGAAGGAACCAGTAAAAAAAAAAAAAAAAAAAAAATGGAATAAATAGTAAAGGTATTCCCAAAAACTAGTCCTAAAAGTGCTAACTTGGAGTTTTGTCTTAATGCAGTCATATAGCTCTCATTGCTAGATCAACCAACTATTATATTCCTCATGAGCTAACAAAATACTGTTAATTACATCAGGTAATTGTGTATGCTTTGGTTAGAATTTGATATTGTTCTAATATATTTATGCATTTTTCTTTATTTACAACACTTGCCATCGATTTTCCACACTTACTATGACAGTGAAAGTGGGCATAATTTCATAGTTTTTAAATCACTCTATCCTCAGATCAAATGAGTCTGAGAAGTTTGTCAATTACTTATACCTTATTCAAAAGAACACATTAATATCTTCATAATTTATTATATCCTCGCGGTTTATAAATTTGTTTGAAGTATTAAAGAACCAACTAAAAATCAAATTAGTCTAGGACAAAGTAAAATGGAATTACTTTTGCCCTTCCACTGAAAGTTACAATCACCTAAGGCGTCCTCAACTGGCTTCCCTGATTTCTTCGATTGCAAAAGTAAAATAAAATAAGCCTATTTTTGTCAGGAGTGATGAATTTCCAATTACGATCAGGTTCGCAGACAGAGCCAACGAAATCCTTAAAATATATATATACATATCAATCATTGTTTACATGATTCTATAAGATCCAAGGCTAAGACGGAAATCGAACACTGTACAGCCTAAAACTCACATAGCAGTCCCACCTCTAACACGACCTCGCTAGTGCCATGGCTATTTTTGCACCCATTATTTTTATTAGCAAAGTTTCTGTTAGATTTATATTATTTTTTCTGATGAACCATATTCTTTACGCAGAAATCCTGATGTTCAGGTCTTATTACTGCTTCCAAATGACAAATTTTCTTAAATATATCAAAATATCTATTTATCGGCAAATTTCATTCCTATTGCAGAATAATGCAATTTAATCTTTACAGAAAATTTAGTATTTTTCCAATAATTATTGATTAAAATTTCAGGAATTGCTTTACAATGATTAGATAAACTCTGACTCTGAGAAATTGGTCTCAGACTCTAATCTACAATAGCCAATAAAGACGATGCTAAATAATCATTGTGACAGTAGAAAAGCAAAAATATAATTGCATGAACACTTAGTACAATCGTTAATAATACAAATTCTCTATCTAAAATGGATATCAAACTTTACAGAAATAGCTTGTAAACATTTCATCTCTCTAATATAAACCATGTTTACTGTTTTGCTCTTTCATTAACTTTTATATAAGAATATCAATTATCAACATTAGTACTATATCAACACTATATCAATTAGTATTTAGTACTATGTCCAAGACTCCACCATATACCTAGTTTATTGCAGACTCTAAGCTTAAAACTAGAAATCATCTGAAAAAGTCATTCATCTAAATAATCTTTCGGGCGTTAAAATGTCTTTCAAAAATCAAGGTTTTCGAGTTTGAGATCCTGGTAGAGGTATTATGGTAGACCAGACAATTCGTCCACCTAGTCTAGACTACCTCAGGGTCGGTGTGGGTTCATTACTAGATTTCTTCAGCGTAATTGTTGGTCAATCAAACCCTAAAGCAGTGTATTTAAAATGTCTAACGTTGGTTACTATCCAAACATCGATGCGATCTCAAACCAAAGATTATATTTTGCATTCTAACTACAGTTAGATAGATTGATAAGTGGCTAAATTTCTGTATTTTAATATAAAATGACATGCATATTGGTTCTGTTCTGCAATCCAAAGCATAAGTAGAGCTAAAAATTATGCTAAATTCACAATTCCTGTTTACATTTAAATATAACATATAAGAATGTGGAATAAGCTGCTTATACACTAATAATATCATATTAAAA